>BQNB010007600.1:12611-92957 GCA_026074375.1 Tanacetum coccineum | reverse complement strand
TGGAAACAAAATGATTAACAAGAAATAAATTATTTAGCCAACGAATCAAAGAAATAAATTAACTAGAATTAAAACCCCGATTGGTACGTGTAATCAATGGCTTAAGGATCATTTAGTATTGTATTAAAGACCTTATAATAACCATATTAATTCAGAAATTAATGCCCAAGGAACTGTTTTAAAACCGATTCAAGAATCGTTCCAAAACGCGCGATTTAGGCCTTTTTACATGTACCCGATAACAAACCAATTAAAGTATAATAGGCCTTAGAGGCTGTTTTAAAATTATCCATTTGATTCCATTAAAAACACACATTTTTAGCCATTTTTACGCATACAAGATGATCATATGATGGCTCGTGATACCACTATAGGTGCTGAACTAAATGAATATCATATAATCAAACATTAAACGCAACGGAAAAGCACCTATCAACGGATCCATAGAGTCATATGATCAATCAAAGAAAAACAAGAAAAGTAATACCTTTGTAGCGTGATCGGTAGAATCGAATGGTGATCTTCACCCCAACAAGAAACACCTTAATGAAACCAATTGATCAATGCAGATCACCTCTATGATGTATCCACACTACATGTCCTTGTATACCAATTGATGCTAGTCTAAAACCCCGTAACCTTGGAATTAACTTTGAATGAACTTGATACAAAGTTGTAAGAAAACAAGAACACAAAGACCCTATATATAGGGTGTGTTTGCCATGTTTTTTGATAAGGGAGAGGGGGGAGAGAAATATGGAAAGTATTATCAATCAAATTAAATTAGAAGATCATGATTAGGATATCAACCATAAATATATTTGACTACAATAAAATCATACTTATCCTCTCCCATGACCATAAGATGGCCGGCCATATGTGGGCTCATATGGGCCTCCCTATTTGTTTTTCAAGTCCAATTAACTAAGTACAATACTTAGTTATTAGAAGCCTGATAGTTACGTGGATTAATTATATACCGTAAATACAATAAACACCATATATAAATGGTATCTCAGTGTATATGTGTGTGACCCCATAGGCTCATATGTGTCTAGCCATATAATTAGTTATTATGACATGAGCATACTCCAACAGCTCCCACTTCTGCACATCATAATAATCAAGTAACTATACAAGCAAAAGTTAGCGTCTAGCAACACGCCAATGCCTCCAGAGATATGTGAGGATAGTTTCTTAAACATCTCATTTAAATGGTTTAGATATCAATCATCCTTTGTTATAGATACTATGTTAAACATTTTGACATGGATCATAAGCCATTCTTATGTTTAACAATTCTGTTTCTCGATATACACATTGAACTAGATTACTAAATTAATCAAATATCATCTTAATTACATTTGGGTGCGGCCACACATACATCTGTTCAAATCATCGAGAGGCCTAGTAGTATCTTTCTCTATAACATGTGGAATAACAAATCCTATTTTGACTACAAGCCTTAGTTTTATCTATGAGTCAATAGATCTATATTATTTCTACACTATCTCTTAAATTGAGTGAATTAAAGCATTTAAACAACAAAAAACTGGTTTTACTCTAATAAAGGGACAACTAAAATTAAAAGAAATTCACGAAGCGAAGCGAGCCAAAAAAAAGTCACACACAGTTTAAAATCCTGTATCTGCCACTGATGACGAATCACTTTTACATCATTCATCATTCGTGATCCCTTATAAAAGACCCTTGGCATCATTATATTTGCATCACCTTTGCACATACCAGTGATCATCATGACCTTTACTTTTTTTTTGAGTGGGTGTGATGTCTTTTGTAGAGTTTGTTTGTATAAAGTAGGAATTTTTAATAGTGGTGACCATAAAAGAAAAAAGGTAATGATATTGATGATGTGACGCCAAAGTTGTAAAAATTGGTCGGCGGTATGTCAGCGGTCGACCATCTTCAAGCGATAAATTGGTTTTAGCGGCGATATATCAGTTTCTCGACATGGACCCTCAATTATAAAGGAATTTGTTTTAAAAAAAATAAATATTAACAATATTCTAACAAAATAAGACAATAACCACATAAACTAAAAAGTTTAACATTCTTGAAAAATAAAAACAATAAGTCCATAAATAGTTTAATAAACTTAAATAAAACCAAATCTTTTGACCGAGTTTAACCGATTTTAACCGCCTTTGACCGTTCTTAAATATTAAAACCCTAAAATATACCCTTTTAAGTCAAACAATTATCTTGACCGATTTTGACCGCCTTTGACCGATTTTGACCGCCGTTTGACCGAAACCGATAAATATGACCGGTATATCGGTGGACTGCTGCCAACCCATATATCATCGATATTTCGGCCGCCATGACCGATATTTACAACACTCAGTGACGCTGATGTAAAAGTAATGATAATGGTCACCATAAAAACAAGCCTTAAAGCTTGTAAAAGCTAAGGACAATTAGTACATTTTTACCTAATGACAACAACTACAACTCATCTTTAAAGAAGTAAAAGCTTATATGAGAATGTACTTAGTGAGAAAATTAATGAAATGATAAAAATATATTTCAAATAAGAAAATGGAAATAATGAAAAGATGCATCTTGTTAATTTGCTTTGGACGTGTAAAAAATATTTTATACCTCATCATTCTTTAATGTAAAAATTAGCCATTCACTGTGCATTAAAAGGTGGATGGAAGCGCGAGTAACTTTTGTTTCTCCACCTTTGATCACTTTTTGTAAAAAAAATAATATGGTCGAAAGAGAATTTATCTTTACTAAGCGCATAATACAACGCACAAAAGAGGGACATCATGGACTAACATCATCATAGATAGTGTCACGTCATTTGTGCCTCAAGGATGCGATTATGGTACCTCCATGGCTAGTTAATAGCGTGGGCATCTGAAGAAGTTAAAAAGTACATATAGCATATCGAAACAAGCGTAACATATCCAAACAACGTCATGTCTAAACAAACGAACAAATTCGTATTGGTATCATGAAAATGTCCAATGAAGCATATAGTGTGTTAAATGAATTCAAAGAGATTCTCATGTAGTTATAAAATTATATTGATTCAAATAATAGGCAACATGTATAGCGATATCAAAAGTGCAAGTTGATACGAATCAAATACCATAACAATCCTTAACAGAAAAGACATGTATGTGTACATTAAGCAATGCAATGAAAAACCGCAATTAAGTACAAATAGCCAAATAAAAAAAGTTGTCAGAGTTAGCTAAAAATCCATAACACATGTAACGAAGAACACAAGTACTTTATCAAAAGAAAGTTAGATTAATATTCGTATGAAACAAAAATGCTATAAAAAAGATAAGATGTTTGTACGATAAAAGAATGCATAAAAGAAATATAAGATACCCATATGATTAAAGAATGCTTAAAGAAAAATAAAACATACGTACCTTAGCCAAATTTGTAGCCTAAACAAACTCCAAACTACAAACGACTTACATGAAATCATCAACTCCTAATTGTCTTGTCATTAGTGGTTATAAACTTAAAACTAGCATAAAAAAAGTAAAACTATAAATAAAGTAACAATTTTTTTAATAAACCATTCTCCTTTTTAGCCATTTGTACTAACAAAATACGCATACAAACTTACGTAGCGTTTAGTATATTGTTATCAAAGCGGGAATGAAAAAGATTATTACGATGAGATGAAAAAAATGTTGTTTGTTTACATTTATAGAATGTAATGATTCATTATAATGAATAACCAGGGTTCTAAATAGCGGCGCCATAGCGCGCTATAGCGGCGCTATAGCGCGAGGCGTAGCCTCCACGTTACGAAACAGGCCAAGGCGTCATCTTGAGGCGTGGCGTGCAATAAGGCGCCATATAGCGCGCTATAGCGCGCTATAGCATGAGTTTTTTTGAAGCTTTCAAAAATTTCATGGATTTGAGCTTATTTACAAGTATTTATGCTTTGGGTTGTATGGGATTCGGTCTTAGTAACCCCGTTACTCAATTTTAATCCTAGTAGCTAACTAATATTGACCACTCTATAAATATTTTTTGCCGCCTTGAGTCACGCCTTAAAAACGCTATGACGCAACGCCTCACGCTAAAGCTTGAGGCTTGGCTATGCCGCTACGCCACGCTTCACGCTATTTATAACCTTGGGTTTTTTTACTAGACCAATGGAACATACTGATGCCCCAGTTTCCGTAAACTGTAAATATAATAGCTAGTTTTACAGAAAATTTTAAATTAAGTTGGAGTTCACTGTATTGAACTTGATGTAAAATTTGTTTGTGCAAGGATCCACTACAAGAAAAAGTAGAACATGTGAGGGAGTTTTCCCGGGCGACAAATGTCGCCCGGGAAAGGTCGCTAAACGACAAAAGTCCGTCCGACGTGGCACCAATTCTTATAGACTTTTTAGTCAAAGTTGGAAGAGAGTTTCCCGAGCGACATGTCGCCCGGGAATGTGTGGTTAAAATTAGACCAAAAAAATCAACGAAAATCTTAGCGGCATTTTTTCCCGCTAACTTTTCCGGGCGACATGTCGCCCGGGAAAACATTTATAAAAAATATTATTTTACGTGAATGATTAAGCGCAGTGATTAGTATTATTTAAAGTGTGTTATAGTATCCCGGACGACATGTCGCCCGGGAAACTTTTAACTAAAATTTAACCCAAAATATTTAACGAAACTCTTGGCGGCAATTTTTCCCGCTCATGTTTCCCGGGCGACATGTCCCCAGCCCAGGACATTATATTTTTATTAAAAAATTTTCATTCTGTCTTTAAATTAATTATTGTTTATAAAAAAATATTTTATAATTATATATTTTATAAATAATAAATATCAAGAAACTTATAAATATATAATTATTATTTAAAATATATAAATACTAAAAAAACATTTCGGTTTCTTGTGTGGTTTTAAAATATGCGTTTAACATATAACTATATAAAAACTATATAAAAAAACACTTCGTTTTCTCGGTTCGTTGTGTGGTTTTAAATAATAACTATATAAAAAAACGCTCCGTTTTTTCGGTTCGGTCAAGATATGCACTACCCCCGCCTCAATGCACGCACAACTCCGGCGATGTCGAAAAGATGAAAAAAAAGAACAAGTACCTAACCAAACAGGTGAACTTGATGATGAAGCTTTTTAGAAGTGACGACAAGTTTTCACAGATGCTTACACAGTATGAGTCAACACCTGAGTTCGGTAGCGGGAGTGGCGGGTGCGGGGATGATGAGATAGCCGACGATGAGGACGGCGGCGAGGATGAGGAGGACGAGGAGGATGGCGATAGTTAGAGATGTTATATATGGGTTAGTATGCTATTTTGTTTCTTTACGTTGATCTTGGCGACCCTTATGTAAACATTTGTTTCCCTATCTAGTTGAATATTGAACTATGTATCTTGCGGATAATTCAAGGTTGTTGACTAGGAAGCCCCGTTTGTAGACAATACTGGTTTATATAGTGATTGTGACGATTTAACTTTATTAGATCAAATGCGTTGATCCCTTATATTGTATTGTGTTTTAGTACAAGTTGTGATGTATTTGGATAGAGTCTATATTGGTTTATACAGGTTTGATGTTTGGTAGATTTTTTTCGGAAAAATTCTGGAAAAAAAATCTGGAAATTGCCTGCTGTGCAGGCTGCATTAAAAAAAATGCAGACCTATCCCGGGCGACATGTCGCCCGGGAAAGTCAAAAAATAAAAAATAAAACAGGAATCCCGGGCGACATGTCGCCCGGGAAAATGTGAATGAAAAATTGAATTATTATCCCGGGCGACATGTCGCCCGGGTTAAGTGGCACTAAACGACAAATAACGAAATTATTTAAGTTAACAGTCAACGTGATATGAACGTATTTTCCCTGGGCGACAAGTCCGCCCGGATACCTCGAAATAATGTAATTAATCAATATTAACGATTAATTATTTGTTTTATAAAACTACTTTCCCGGGCGACATGTCGCCCGGGAAAGGTATCCACCGGCACTTAATACTTTGACGAAACTATGCGGGCCCACCAAAGTCTCTCGGGAAAGTCGCCTGGGAATGAGCACTGGAAAGAATCTGGTATGTGTTTAATTACACATACATTTGACCACTAAAAACGAATTAAATGACTAAAAACGTACCAAAAATACATTGTATTTGTATGTTTTGTATTTGTATTGTGCAGGTAACGGATATCCAAGAAAAGGACAAAAATAGAAGCCAAATCGACAA
Organism: Tanacetum coccineum; assembly: GCA_026074375.1. Classification (NCBI taxonomy): domain Eukaryota; kingdom Viridiplantae; phylum Streptophyta; class Magnoliopsida; order Asterales; family Asteraceae; genus Tanacetum; species Tanacetum coccineum. The sequence goes on along the minus strand of BQNB010007600.1, from coordinate 86,735 downwards.
AACCGAGAACGAGAACAGAAAGAGCGTGAAGCAAAAGCCAAGAAATCAGAGCCAAGTCAAAGTCAAAAAGTCAACAAAAGTCAAGCCCGAGCAGTCAAAGGTCAAACCCGAAGCCGTAATAAAAAAAAAACCTTAATGGGCCAACCCTTACCCATCTAATGGGTCGGGATAGCCCATTAAGTGTTTATATGAAGACAAAAACAACCAAATGGGCCCAATTCTCTTTATATATAAAGGCTGTTAGTCTGTTATCCCTTCACAAGGACCATTCGTGCAAGCACAATAAACACCCTCAAGGGCTGTTTTTGCCCAAGTCTCAAAATCTTTACACCACAAAGGACTAAAGTTGCAATATACTTATATAAGTTGAGGGACTGAGTTTGCCAATCCACTAAACCTCTGCCCTGCACCAATCAAACAAACAGAACAACCCCTTTTCCTGCTCCCACATCCATTGTTACTATTCACCTCCCACCTCCAAAATTACACTTACCCCATGGTTAAACCCACTTAAAACCCCTTCTAGAAGCCAAGAATGATGCAAGGGATGACGTCTTTGGGCTCTGACACGTTGGCAATCCAAGGCAATCATTGGGGAATGATTGCGTGGACACAATCAAGGGTTGTGATGGATTTAAAGAAGCACAAGTGAGAATAGAAGGCCAAGATTGAAGCTCCCAATCCTCTCACACAAGAAAGCCAGCTAAAGACCTAGAAGCATCTATCCAGCCTATAAATAGAGGGCTTATCCCAGTTAAGGAGTCTCTCGCTTTTTTCTGTAATTACTTAAGTTTTTAGTATTTACGCTTGTATTTCCGTTCATTTGGTAAAAGATTAAAATTAATGAAAACAGTTAGAGGTTTGTGTTTTAATTCTGTGTGATCATTTTATATAACCTGTTAAGCTTTGAAAAGCTATGAAACAGCTTATGGGATCTCCCTAAAGCTCACTAAAGCTTTTTGATTCTTGAATCACACCTATTTTAACTGTTTTGTTCACTTTATTTACCTGTTTAAATCCATAAAAATCTAAAAAAAATAACAAAAAATATAAAGAAGATCTCATAGAGCATGGTGTATTTTGGATGCCATGGGTTAGTGCTTATTGTGGGATAAGCTATAGGATTGTGATAAGTTGTTTTGGGTTTTGAAATTCATAAGAAAAAGGCTGGACTCTTGTAAGTTCACTTTTAGATTTTTAGCTTATTTACTATTCAACTGCTTATTCTTGCTTATTTTTTGTTTTTATTTACTTGCTTATTCTTGCCTATGTTAGTTTTATGCTTATTGTCTTTGTTCAATGCTTATATGTCTTTTATTTAAGTTTTTATGCAAAACTGTCTTTATTGCCTTAAAACTGCTTATTGATTATCTGCTTATTGTAGTGCTTATTTTTGATTGGATTGTGCTTATTTATGTTCTATATTTCTAGTTTGTTATCTGTTTTATAATAACTTTGCTTATATCTTTGAAAACCAGCTTTTAAAAGGACTTAGAAAACTTAAAAGGGTGTTTGGGACAGTAGACAAAATGGGTGAAAATGGGTCAAAACCTGCTTTGTGCTCTTGAGTCAACTTTGATTAGCTTAAATTAGTCCAAAAAATCAGTTTGTTTAAGTTTTTAAGTAGTAAATCTCATTTTTAAGGTTTTAAGAGTTTGTTGTTTGAAACTATTAGCTTTAAGCTTATTTTATCTGCTTATTTGATTAGGACTTTGAATCTTGTTGTTTTGTGGTGTTTTTGAGTTTGTGCAAGTGTTAAAAACATATTAGAAACAAAGCTCTATAGCCTGCATTGTCATTTTTGTGTTTTTGCCAAAACTGTCAAAAGTGTTGTGTTTAAAAAATTTAAGAAATTGCTTTTTTAAATGCTTGTTGTGGCTTATTGTGAATTTTAAAATGCTTTTTGATTGTTGATTCTTGTTATTTGAGGTCAAAGATTTTCATCGTTTGTAGTTATATATCATAAGGATCGTTTGTTTGCTTAATTTTAAGCTTAACATGGGTGATTTGTTTAAGATTGCAAAAGTTTGTAAAAATTTTCTAGGTGTTGAATCTGTGTGAGATGCCTTTTTCATGAAGCTTTTTAAGTGCTTATATGAATTTCAAACTACTTTTTCATTGTTTCTTATTGTAGCTTTTTGGCCATTCTTCTTAGTGGTATAAGCCACTAAGCCATAAGGATCCTTTTGCTAGCTTATTTTTAAGCTAGAAAAGTCCCTCTTGGCCTTTTTGCTTATCAGTTTTGGCCAAAAAGCTATTTGCTTATTTAGGCTTATTAGCTTATTGCTTTTGCTTATTCTAGGTTTAGTTTGCTTAATATGTTAGTATTTAAGCCCAATTTTAGCTTACATCTTTTTATTTAGAGCTTATTTAAGCTTATTTGCCTTGTAGCTTAAAATCTTTAAGTTTCATAGCTTTTTGAGTAAACTGCCATTCTAGCTTATTGTAGTTGCTTATTTTTGTTCTTAAGTGCTTTTTAGATATGCCCTTTTATCCGTCTTAGCTTATTTTGAGTTTTCATTTGCTTATTAGTGCTTAAAATTGCAAACAGTTAGTAATTTTAAAGGTTAGTGAAGTTAAGCTTATTCTGTCCCCTTTAACTGCTTATTGTGTGCTTATTTTTGGTTTATAAAAAAGTGTTTTTTGCAAAAGTTGCTTATTTTTAAGTGGTCTAAAAAGTTGTAAAAAAAATGGAAGGTAAAAAACGTTTGGGAATTGGGGGAAGCCAAGGGTGAGCAGGACTCGAACCCGAGACCTCTACCCCAATTCAACCAAACGTTTTACACAACACACGCACTACCAACTCGCCCTTGGGTCTTTTTCGGTTTATGTTTGCACAATTAATTCTTTATAGTAGTTTTAGCCCGTTTGGTTTATAAGCCGTTTTTGGCTTATTTCACGGCTTATTTGATAAGCTGTTTTCACCAGCTTATTTTTATTAGATTCCTCATTGTTATTTCAATGCACTTTGCTAATTTTTTTAGATTTTTATTAAATAATTTAGTATTTTAAACTTTACTTTCATTTAAATTCGTTTTTAATTCATAAAAAATAGAATAAAAATAAAAAAAAATATAATTCTTTTTTAGAAAATTTTCTTTTAACATTTAACCTAGGAAAATTAGATTTGCTTTCGTAGGGTTAAAATTCAAAATTTGGGTTTTTTAAAGAACGGGATTGAATCCCGTTCACGTTTTTAGTGTTTTTAAGCCCTTGTCACTTCCGTTTTTGGTCTAGTTTTCTTTGTTCTAGCATTTTAGTCAATTAAGACTTATAAAAAACCAAAAATTCATTTTAGAACTTAATTTTGATAATTAGTATTTTTAGTCCCGTTTAGATTCCCGTTTTTGCATTTTAGTTAAAATGTCTTACCTAAATTGGTTTTATAAGTTTTGCCTAATTTTCCTGTAGTTTTTAAGATAACCAATCATAATCTTGTTCCATTCAAGCATCGAATTCAAAACGCCTCTCGACTTTCAATTGCATTCCTCGTTGGGGATAACGACCCGGGAATCATACTTCCGGTTTACTACATTGAGAGATTTTTGATTCTTATCCTTATATTATATATTTATAAGTATTTATATATATATTTATTATAATCTATAAAAGGTTTGATCCATATATTGTCCATTTTTGGCGCCGTAGCCATGAGGATTGGATACTATGTTGAAGCCGTTTTGACGATTTGGTTTAAAGATCCTCCGTGAGAAGTTATTTTGTTTATTTTCATATAAAAAAAATACAAAAAGATTTTTCTTTTATTAGTATATATATAATATATAAAAAATATCAAAAAAATTAAAAAAATTGTCCATAAAAAAGAAATAAAATTCACCATCAATATAATACTTTCAATTGAAGTATTATCATTAATAAGTTCCCGAACCAAAGATCAAAAACTTACCTTTTGTGTCTCTCGCGAGGTACGGTTCACCTTTGAAAGTTAAACAAACTATAAGAGGGGTATAAGGCGGGTTGTTCCAAGGAACTACGACCCTAAAGGAGAAAGGTTTTTAATAGCTTCGCGCTTTCCTACTCCTCCGCTCCTTTGTGCGTTTTTCTCTTTGAAGAGTTACCGAGAAGCGAGTTGATTATTAGGTTTAAGTGTCTTATCTCATTCCGTTATTAAAATATATTGTGAATACGTTGTTGAAAAAACCCAAAAAAATATATAAAAAATTTTTAGTATAAATTTTCTTTATACATTTTAGTGCATGCGCACTCGTTCTCAATCTCGTAATTCTAACCGTCAACAACAAGTCCCACCGACTTTTGTTGAACCATTCAATCTTGTGGAACCTATTGAAAATCAAGCTCCTCCCGTAGTTACGATGGACGATAATCGTACTATGGCTCAATTGCTCGAAGCACCCACCGAGGGTTACGAGGATGTCATCGTTGTTCCCGAAATCACCGCGGACAAAGCACGAATTGCTTACTCTTGTTCAAAACAAACAATTTTTTGGACATGACAAAGAAGACCCTCATGCTCACATTCGTTATTTCAACAAGATCACTTCTACGATGAAGTTCTCGAACGTCCCGAGTACGTCGGTTAAGCTTATGCTTTTCCTATTTTTCCTCGAGGGTGCCGCCCGGATTTGGCTTGAAAAAGAACCCCCTCGATCGATTCTCACATGGGATGATCTTGTTTCGAAATTCATCAACAAATTCTTCACTTCTTCTAAAACAACAAATCTTCGAAATGAAATCACGAGATTTCAACAACGATTTGATGAAAATCTTTACGAGGCGATGGGACCGATTCAATAGATCATCATCGGGCATGCCCACATCATGGATTTTTCGGAGTTACATCAACTATCGATACATTCGTATAATGCTTGAACTCTAATGATCAAATTCGTTGAATTCCGCCGCGGGATAATTTTTTGGATTAAAATTGCCTCGGGATTGCTTAAGAATCATTGATAGCATATCAAAGTTCGAATTCACGTAACAAACCGGTTGTTGCCAAAGTGAGTTCGAGCTCTTCTACCCCCGGTATTTCTCCCGATGTTGCCGAACTTAAAGATATGGTGAAAGCCTTACTTCTCGATAAGAAAAACCAAACCCAAGCTCTCGCTCCCGTAAAAGCGGTCGAGGAAAGTTGTGTTACTTGCGGTGGTGCTCATTCTCCGAAATTGTCCCGCCACCGATGGCAACGTTTATCGTGACAATATTCAAGAGTATGTTTCCCAAGCCGTCCAGCTAATTTTTAATCAAGAAATATCCGGTTACCCGAGCCCCGATTGCTAATCAAATTCGACCTCCCGGTTTTCCTCCCGTTCAACAAAACCAAGGAAATAACCAAAACCGTTACAATCAAAACCGGGGGAATAATTACAACCAAGGCCAAATTTACCTAAAAACAAAAAAAAAAACAAACCCCCCCCCCGAAAAAAAAAAACCAAACCCAAAAAAAAAAAAAGAAAAAAAAACCCAAAAAAAAAATAAAAACCCCCAAAACGAAAACAAAAAAAAAAAAACAAACAAAGTAACAAATACCCATAAACCCAATAAAAAAAAAAAAAAAAAAAAAACCCCCAAAAAAAAACAAAAAAAACAAAAAGAAAACCCCAAACCAACAAAAACAAAAAAACAAAAAAAAATAAACAAAAACAACAAAAACCACGAAAAAAAAAAGAAAAAAACCAAAACCGGGGAAATAATTACAACCAAAGCCAAATTTATCAACCTCCGATTAATCAACCCCCAGTTCACCAAGCTCAACCTTACCAAGTTCCGGCTCTGCAAACACAAGGTGTGACAAAGAACGATTTTGAAAGCTATGTCAAAGCTAATGATGCAGTGATGAGAAACATGCAAGACCTTAATCAAAACTTGCAAAATCAAATGACCAATTTAACGGACATGCTTTCCAATTCGTGAATTCCAATACCGCTTCTACTTCAGGTTCAGTGACACTCCCTAGTAATACCATTATTAACCTGAAGGTAGATTTGAAGGGTATTACCACCCGAAGTGGTGTTGCTTATTAAGGACCCACGATTCCTACTACTACTTCTTCTCCTCCTAAAGTAGTGGAACGTGAAATCGAGGTGACAAAGGACACGGTGCCTCCTACTAATAACGGAAGTACCAAAGACGTCCAACCTCCGGTTGTCCAAGTTGAAACTCAAAGACCAAATTCTGAGCCCGTTAGTGCTCCGATGCCTAACTTGAAACCGTCAATTCCATATCCTTCGAGACGTAATGATGAGAGGCGCCGTAAAAAAGCTAACGACCAAATTGAGAAATTCTATGAAATCTTTAAAGATTTGAGTTTCGAAATTAGCTTAGCGGATGCTTTGATTCTTATGCCAAAATTTGCTTCGACTCTTAAGAACTTAATTGGAAACAAAGAAAAATTAAGTGAAATGGCTAGAACTCCTTTGAATGAGCATTGCTCGGCGGTTATCCTCAACAAGTTACCCGAAAAACTTGGAGACCCCGACAAATTTCTAATACCGTGTGATTTTTCCGGAATGGATGAGTGCTTAGCCTTGGCCGATCTTGGCGCTAGCATAAATCTCATGCCATTATCCGTGTGGAAAAAGCTTTCTCTTCCTGAGCTCACTCCTACTTGTATGACTCTTGAACTTGCAGACCGTTCGATTACCCAACCGATCGGTATCGCCGAAGATGTCTACCTAAAAGTAGGAAAGTTCAAATTCCCGGCTGACTTTGTAGTCGTAGACTTTGATGCCGATCCCCGAGTACCCCTAATTCTCGGGAGATCCTTCTTAAAAACCGAACGTGCTTTGATTGATGTTTACGAAGGCGAATTAACTCTTCGTGTTGAAAAAGAGGCCATAACATTCAATCTTGATCAAACTTCGAGATACTCCTCTAATTACGATGATATGACGGCGAACCGAATCGACGTCATTGAAATGGCTTGTGAGGAGTATTCTCAAGAAGTTCTCGGTTTCTCCGATGTGATCGCAAGTGGCAATCCCACTCCTTACTATGACCTGATCGTTTCTACCTCTTCTCCGACTCTCACTCCCTTCGGGGATAGTGATTTTCTTCTCGAGGAAGTCGATGCTTTCCTCGCTCTTGAAGATGATCCAACTTCACCGGAAGTTGATGACTCTTACTATGACCCGGAGGGGGATATTCTTCTTCTTGAATCATTTCTCAATGATGATCCATCATCACCCCCTCCCACTCAAGGAAACTATTTGCCTGAGATTCGAAAAGAAATAAAAGTCTGTGAAGCTAAAACTGATAAATCTTCAATTGATGAACCTCCCGAAGTCGAACTCAAGGACTTACCTCCTCATCTCGAATACGCATTTTTGGAAGGTGACAACAAGTTGCCCGTCATAATTGCTAAAGACTTGAGTGTCGAGGAAAAAGCCGCTCTCATAAAGGTTTTGAAGTCACACAAGCGAGCCATCGCTTGGAAACTCTCCGACATCAAGGGTATTAACCCGGAATTTTGTACTCACAAGATTCTTATGGAAGAGGACTACAAACTGGCGGTTCAACACCAAAGACGGGTGAATCCAAAAATCCACGATGTCATCAAAAAGGAGGTTGAAAAACTTCTTGACGCCGGATTAATTTACCTGATCTCGGATAGTCCTTGGGTAAGCCCCGTACACTGCGTACTGAAAAAAGGTGGCTTTGCCGTTGTTGAAAATGATGAAAACGAATTAATTCTGACTCGATTGGTTATAGGTTGGCGTGTATGCATTGACCACCGAAAGTTAAATGAAGCCACCCGTAAAGACCACTTTACACTACCATTTATGGATCAAATACTTGAGAGATTAGCGGGAAATGAGTATTATTGTTTTCTCGATGGTTTCTCGGGTTACTTTCAAATTCCCATCAACCCTCATGATCAAGAAAAGACAACATTTACATGTCCTTACGGAACGTTCGCCTACCGTCGCATGCCTTTTGGTTTATGCATTGAACCGGGCACGTTCCAAAGGTGTATGAAGGCTATCTTTCATGATATGATCGAAAAAATGATGGAAGTCTTCATGGACGACTTTTTGGTCTTTGGGATTTCATTCGAAAATTGCCTCTCTCGTGTAGACAAGATGCTTCAAAGGTGCGAAGACACCAATCTTTGTCTAAATTGGGAAAAAAGTCATTTTATGGTTAAGGAAGACATTGTCCTTGGCCATAAGATTTCCAAAAATAGGATTGAGGTTGATAAAGCCAAAGTCGATGTGATTGCTAAGTTACCTCATCCTACCACCGTCAAGGGTGTTCGGAATTTTCTCGGTCATGCCGGTTTCTACTGATGTTTCATTGAGGATTTTTTCAAAATTTCCTGACCGATGACTCATCTTCTTGAGAAGAATACTTCGTTCATTTTCTCTAATGAATGTATTCAAGCTTTTGAAACATTAAAGAAAAAACTTACCGAAGCTCCAATCTTGATTGCCCCCGACTAGGACTTACCCTTTGAGCTTATGTGCGATGCAAGCGACTTTGCCATAGGTGCAGTCTTGGGGCAACGTAATGAAAAACACTTTAGGCCTATACACTATGCTAGTAAAACAATGAACGAGGCGGAATCGTATTACACCACGACATAGGAAGAAATGTTAGCCGTGGTGTATGCCTTCGAGAAATTATGGTCTTACCTCATCTTGAACAAAAGCATAGTGTATACGGATCACTCCGCCCTAAAATATCTCTTTGCTAAAAAAGATTCCAAGGCGAGATTGCCTCCTGTAGGTTCTCCTCCTCAAAGAGTTCACATTCAAAGTAATTGACACAAAAGGAGCCGAAAATCTCGCGGCAGATCATCTTTCCCGATTAGAAAATCCTTATGAAAATGTGCTCGATCCAAAGGAGATAAATGAAACGTTTCCTCTCGAAACACTTAATATGGTGACTTTTCGTGGTGACTCAAGTACCCTGTGGTTTGCCGATTATGCAAATTACCACGCGGGGAATTTCATTGTTAAAGGGATGTCGTCCCAGCAAAAGAACAAGTTTTTCAAGGATGTTAAACATTACTTCTGGGACGACCCCTTCTTGTTCAAAATATATGCGGATCAAGTGATCCGGCGGTGTGTTGCAGGCCAAGAAGCTTTTGATGTCCTCAAAGCTTGCCATAGTGGACCCACCGGGGTACATTACGGTGCCAACTACACCGCCAAAAAGGTTTTTGACTCAGGATTTTATTGGCCCACGATTTACCGAGATGCCCATGACTTGGTCACGAGCAAAAACCAGTCAACAATAACAATATATAACCCGATGTGGACACTTGTCAGCGTCAAGGAAAAATTTCGCAACGTGATGAAATGCCTCAAAATTAGATCCAAGTTTGTGAAATCTTTGACGTGTGGGGCGTCGATTTCATGGGGCCATTCTCGTCTTCACGAGGGAACAAATACATACTCGTGGCTGTCAACTATTTGTCAAAATGGGTTGAAGCAAAAAAGGGGGTTTGCCCTTTTTTTAACCTCCCCCCCCCCCCACCAATGACGCCCCAAGTTGTGTTTTGCATAATTTCTTAAATCTCTCTTCGCTCGATTCGGTGCCCCTCGTGCTATCATAAGTGATCGCGGAACCCATTTTTGCAATGAAATATTTGCCAAGTCAAGCCTTAAATATGAGCACTCACCGTCTCTCCACCGCATATCACCCAAAAACAAGTGGGTAGGTTGAGGTATCCAATCGTGGCTTGAAAAGAATTCTTAAAAGGACCATAGGCGAAAACCGTGCCTCTTGTTCGGATAAACTAGATGATGCACTCTGGGCCTTCCATACCGCTTACAAAACACCCATCAGGTGTACTCCATATTAGCTCGTATACGGAAAGGCATGTCATCTACCGATCGAGCTCGAGCACAAAGCCTACTAGGCCTTGAAGCATGCAAACTTTGACCTTGAGACCGCGGGTGATCACCGAAAAGTTCAACTCAATGAACTAAATGAACTTCGTGATCATGCCTATGAGAACTCTTTAATCTATAAAGAGAAGACAAAGAGGATCCATGACTCAAAGATCAAAAACCGCGTTTTCAACGTCGGTGATCAAGTCCTCCTCTTTAACTCTAGATTGAAGATGTTCTCGGGCAAGTTGAAATCCCGTTGGTCCGGACCATTCACCATTTCCCATGTCTTTTCATATGGCACCGTTGAGTTATCTCAAAACTTCGGGCCAAACTTCAAGGTGAACGGTCATAGAATTAAGCACTACTTTGGAGGGGACATACCAAAATTGGTTGTCCTAGATCTCCAAACCTTCCCCAAGGACAAATGAATTCGGGGATTGGGTCAAGCTTAGTGACCCTAAACAAGCGCTTCGTGGGAGGCACCCCATGCTTATCCTAGCAGTTAATATTATAGTGTAGAAATGATAGCGTGTTTTTGTTGTGAGAGGTGTGCCTCTTTCCATTCTCGTTTGCTTGTGTTTTTGTGATTGTCCAGGATTGTCCTGGATTTTTGAAGCCTCTCGTGCTCGTGGTTTTGTCCTTCGATCACAAGAGCTTCAAATCCTCAGCTTCATTTGGGAAATCCAATATCCTAATCTAATCGACTAACGTTTATCTTTAAGCATACTTAATAAACGACTTAGGATTTACGTAGAGACCCTTCTTAAAACATTGAGGACAATGTTTAATTCTAGTATAGGGGGAATCTATCGATTTGATTATGCCTACAGTCGTTGTTTTCACGTAATCCCATTTTTACCACCAAAATTTCAAAAAAAAACGAAAAAATTTAAAATTTTTCAAAAATAAAATAAGTGTTTTGTCACAATTTTGACTTTCCTGCTGGGTAGAATAAGAATAAATTTTGACCCGATCGAGCGTGTTGAGCTCTAGCTTGTTCCTTAACGTTTAGGCTAAGCGTTCGTGGAAATTCACGAAGAACGAAAAATAATAGTGTATACGTATGAGTTTGGGCTATGCTAAACAAGGATTAGTTGGAAATCTTAAGAGCTCATGTATGTAATTTGTGGCTTTTTCTCCCATAAGCTCTTAACCGGACTAATAATACGTGCTATTTTTGGAGATTAAACTTAAATCAACAATTTTTATGTAGTTAATAGCAAAAATTTTAGTCTTAGTTCAAACTTATACTTGAATTTTTCAAAAAGAAGTCTTCTCTATATCGTAAAGAAATAAAAAAAAAAAAAAAATATATATATATATATATATATATATATATATATATATATATATATGTATATATATATGTATATATATATATGTATATATATATGTATATATATATATATATATATATATATATATATATATATATATATATATATATATATATATATATATATATATATATATATATATATATATATATATAAATGAAAAAAATATAATAAATATAAACTGTGGGCTGATAAAAGTTTGTTGTATCTTGCCGGCTCACAACCGATGTTACAGCCTTCTAAAGAAAGCCCATAGTAAGAATAAAAATCCAAGACTGATAAAAGTTTGTTGTATCTTGCCGGCTCATAACCGATGTTGCAGCCTTCTAAAAGGTCGAGGGTTACAATTGTATCAATGTTATGTTTAATATTAAGTATGAATTAATAAATGTAAGATCTCTTTTTGTTAAATTTAAATATGCTTTTGAACTTTGACTATTTAATTTTTAGTTTTTAAAATAAGCTATGTATATACGGGAAACCTAAGAGTTTTTGAAACCTAAGGTCCGTGAGTCCCGATACTAGTCTCTGTGGGGTGTCAAAAGCCTGGTCACTTAGCCGCGAGGTTCGGATGTGCCGAGACAAAAATCGCTACATGGGATGATCTCGCCATTAAACTCATTATTCTCGGGTGGAACATGAAGCATAGAATTTTGCAAAACGTTGATCCATGTTGGAATTCAAAATGGCACATTCACCTAATATATAATAAATTGTCGGGAGTGAAAAGTTCACAAGTTGTAAATATGAGTAGTGTTAGCATCTTAACTAATATTTAACTGTGATTTTGTTTTAAGCTTGGTTTTGAGCGAGTGAAAAGTCAGGAACGATGAATTTATCTTTTTTGGGGCATTTTGGATCGAAATGCATCTTGTTCTATGATCCCTAACGGTTATGAAAATAACGAAAATCAAATTAGTTAGTTGCTAGAATAAAAAAATAATGAGAAAAAGGAAAAATACAAAAATATTAGTGGTAATAAGTGTATATCTTTAAGGATGTAAAAACTGGGCCTTTCCAAAACCCTTGATTCTATAATTCCCCTCCGATTGAACACTTACCAACTTTCCCTGTAATTAAGTCCCGAGGGGATCGAGAATTCCTTAGTTTTCTAAGGTAATTACTTATAGTATAGCGTGAGGACACGGAAACAATACTTAGTCTGGGGATTTTGGTATTGTTTATTACACATACCTTTGACCCAATAAAAACGGACTTCAATGACTAAAAACGAACCAAAAATACATTGTATTTGTATGGTTTTGCATTGTATGTGCAGTAAACGATATCCAAGAAAAGGACAAAAATAGAAGCCAAATCGACAAAACCGAGCACGAGAACGAAAAGAGCGTAAAGCAAAAGCCAATAAATCAAAGCCAATTCAAAATCAAAGTCAACAAAAGTCAAAAAGTCAAAGTTAACCCCGGGATGAGGCATTGGAAAGAGCATCGAAAACCGAGCCCGAAAACCTAAATTGCCAATAGTGGGCCCACCTGTACCCACCTATTAGGCCCGTGTTAGGAATTATACATTCCTGACTTAGTACCGTTAGGTATATACTTAGTACCGATATTATAGATTAGACTAGACAGTACAAAGTGTTAAGTAACTGCACAGAAAGTTAGTACCGTTAGTATAAAATATTAGTACTGGTTTAAAAGAAATGTATGAGATTATTGGTAAGAAAAGGATATGTATTATCTTTTACGTGGTTTGTAAGCCTGTTGTTTATCCTTGGTCTATAAAAGGAACCCTACGGCATTAGAGAGATGACACACATTGACAACACACAAATCTCATTTCATACAATCATATCTCATAGTTAGTAATCTGTAATCATATTAGCAGATTAATAGAATTCAAAGTTTAGTATTTATTATTCTTCTTAATACTATTGTGTAGATTCCGCATATACAATAAGTATTCATAGTCCAGTGTTTCTCATATCCAATCTGTATTTATACAAGTTTGGCTATCACCTTAGGCAGGCCTGCAAAAGAAACCTGTTCAGTTTGGGACTCACAAGTGGGTATCAGAGCCTGTGAGAAACTCTTGAGTAATAAAGAACAAAAACCAGTTTTAAACCTCTAACTTACAAACTAATCATGGGCATGGATCAAAAAATGAATTCCACACCACCACCACCATTACAAACACCACACAACAAACTCCCCACACTGTTTCAACCATTCAAACATCCCTATTCTCAAAAAGGAGAAATATTATATAAAGTTAGCGCTTAATTTATTGAGAGTCGAACAAGGAAGTTTCAGGACACTCTACGATGGAGCTTCGGTCTTTAATTAGTTAATGTTGTAATAGGATAATATCGGGAATCGGGCTCGATAGTTAATCTAATATTGTATATGTTTCGGGTTTAATCCCAAGCAAAACCCGAGCCCGGGTCCTAGTTAAATATCCCGCGCGTCATTTAACGCGACGGGGTATATAAACTCTTTTCTATTTAGAAAAGAGTAAGTTGTTCAAAATATCTAAAAATATCTTTTCTCTTTTCTCTCTCATTTCTCTCTCTTCTTTCTCTCTCTAGAACAACTCATCTCTTTCTTCTTTCTAGTTCTGATTTCGTGATCGATTGTATGAAGTGAAGTGTTAACGGGATCCTACATATATGGGCCATGATAATGGAACATTATTTGGCCCACAACAGACTATCTAATCTAGGAAGTTATAAACAAAATGGGAATGGTCGCTGTGTCAATCACCATAGAATCACAAGGTCAAATCCAAGGTCTTCCACCAAGGACCTGCAGAAGAAATCTTACCAAGAAATAGAAAGAAAAGCAAGGACCAATAATGCTATGGCTTTACCAGAAGATCAATCTTGGCTCAATTTCATAAAATGACTGATCTCAAACAGTATGTGGGAACCATCAAAACAAATTTGGTGGAGATGATGAATCCCAAGAAGATGCAGAAGTATATTCTAAAAGCAACAGTTTGAAGGTTTTTCTCTGTATCAAACTCAGAGGACTACCTAAAATTGCTATAATCGGGTTTCAAAGTCTTCTGAGTCCATTGAAGATTCATGGGGCAGTGATCCAGCTGAGGAATGCAAATCAAAAATTCTTAATCTCTACCTCTGCCTGGTCTCAAGTTTCCTTAATCATGAGACCAAGCTAGGATTTGACAGTCTCAGCTTTGATGATGCTGTATAATAATCTAATAAGTCATTGAGAACGATGTAAAAGGTTGGCAAAACTGTAAAAAATCACCCTCTAGCACGCAATAATGTGGGCACTAATCTCTAAGAAACAAACCATCAGTACTAATGATTTATACCGCTTATGGTGTTTTCTAATCCTTCTGTTCAAACTCACAGTAGAACAGAACTTCATCATACTCTACTTGCACAATCATTCCAGTTGCCCTCAATTGGATCATGAGGTATTTGGAACATCTATATGAATTTGACCTTAGAAAGAAATGGACTTGAAATGGCATGTGCCATGATTTCAATGAGAATGAAAAAGTTCTCAAAAAAGACAGTAGAAAAGCTACAATTTTGATGCAAAGGGAACCATTTGGTTTTGATAAAACCAAAGTTCGCGTTTACATTGTCCACAAACTGGGCATTTTGCTAGAGATTGATAACCAAGGTAAATCAAGATAATAGGAGGAGAGATGCTTGGAACTCTAGAAATAAGGATGGGAGAAGATCTGGTAAGCAGGAGGACTCTAAAGCATTGGTGACTATTGATGGATATGGGGTGTATGATGTGGAACCAGTCACTCAGAAGAAAAGAAGATAATGCCTTTGAAGGCTAGCAACAGCTCAGCTTCAACACAGAGGTAATTTCTTGTTTAAAAGAATGTAAAGAGTCTTATGCTGAACTTAAAAAACTCTATGATAAACAAAGAGCACAACTTAGTGATGCAAGCATAGAAATACTGTCATATACTCAAGCTTTAAAGAAAGTTGAAGCATAATTAGTTGCTCATCAACAAGGTCAACTTTGGTATGAGGAAAAGATAAGGTTTATGAAAATAGACTTAGATGATAAAACAAATGTCCTAACATACCATAAGAAACTATTGGCAAAAGCTCGAAAAAGAAACAAGAAGATTTAAAAGCTACAGTAAAAAAAGGCACAACTCTTCTACAAATCTCGGTAAACTGCTAAATACTCTATGAGTTCTAAAGATAAAATTTGGGCTTTGTTAAGGGGATAACATATATGATGGCATTTTGACTATGATAAATAAGTTTTACAAAGTGTTTTATTATGAATAAAGAAAGTGTGATTAAGAAAATCAACCTTTGTAATGATAGGTTTGTTACACCAGAAGGAATGCATGACTATACCCTTACCCATGAAGGGAATTACATGGCCATCCAACCTGAGAATGGAAATAATTACTCCACAATTTACGATATGGTCCAAAACAGACTCAAACTAGTGAAGTTGAAACCCAAACCAGTGACTTTGAATACTGTGAATGCAGCTTAAGTGTTTGAAACACTTGAATCATTGCCTGAACCAGCAGTCAATGAACCCAAAGTATTAAAACAACCTAAGCTATGGTCTGATGTCTCCCCCTGTTTATCATTTGAGAGTATGAAACAGATATAGAAGATGCGACAGTGTCTGAAGCCAATAGAAAAAACAGGAAACACCTAGTTTGGCTATCAGCAAGTAAAAACTCCTATGGACACTGATTAAGAATTAATTCACGAACATAGTAAAAATCCCAGAGTTGACAAGGAAAGGGTTGGTATATAGTTTGTTACAAAATCATTTTATGTATGTTGAGTCTTAGTCATCCTATCATATAATAGGATTTCCATGAAAAAAGGATGGCAAAACATGTTGAGTTAAACAATGGGATGATTAAGAAGTCTAGTCAAAGGGAATAGAACAATTTGGAACAATTGTGCAAAGATTAAATCATAATAACCATATTTGTTCCTACTCATACTAACTAGAACTTGCAAAATTCCCAGTTAGTACTGCTAGAGCTAGCGATACTAACAATGTTAGTACTGCTAGACATAATTTTAACAGTCAGGCAGTACTAACTAATACTGCCAAGAAAATTAGTACTGTTAAACCTTTTGTGAATAGAGTTAGACCAAAAACTGTTTTTCATAAAACTCATTCACATTTAGAAGGCCTTTTTATAACACAACAGCACTTAGAACAAATTTTTCAAAATAAAAGGTTAATATTGCTGAGGTAAATGCAGTTAGTACTGTTGGGGGAAAAAGGGAAACTGCTGTTAAGCCCTCAGCAGGTTGTAATTAGAGACCAAAAAGACATTACTGGCATAAAATCTCCAAATACAATGGTGGATCAAGACCTAGAAGATTGGCAAACTTTCAAAGATCCACTATTAGGACTCCAAGCCCAAACAGGCTTGGGTCCCTAAGAGAATCTAATCTCTTTATTTAATGTGCATGATTATCCACACAGAACTTTTCAGAACAAAGGGATTGTTGATAGTGGATGTTCCCAAGTACAGACTGGAAACCTAAGGCCCTACCTTCTGAAAAACAAGACTTTAATGGTGGTCCTGTTGCATTTGTAGGAAGTACAGGTTTCCATCCCTGTAAAGGTAAAATAAAAACAGGAAAGCAAGATTTTTGAGGAAGTGTGCTTTGGTGAAAGAACTACAAAACATTTCAAAATCTTTTCTGAGTCACAGATGTGTGACAAAAGAACAAGGATCTATTACTGACACTAAATTCTTGTTTGTCCTACTGAATTTAAGTTACCTGCTGAAAATCAATATAAACTTATAATCCCCCCGACAAAACAATATGTACAGTTTCAAATTAGAGAACATTGTTTCCGTTCTTAGGTTTAGCTTGATTGATTGCAAAAGCCAAATTGATTAATCAAACAACTAGCGATAGGATGTTGGGTCAGTGTAAACTTTTATAAACTTAAACAAACATTAGAAGGGAAACCTAGTTAGAGGTTTACCATCAAAATTTTTTCAAAATGACCACACTTGTTTTGCTTGTCAGAAAGAAAGCTAACAACAAGGCCTCTTGTAATGCCAAATCAGTAAGATCCTATATAGTCAGCCCTTACAGCTTTTGTATAATGGAATTTTTTTAGACCTACATCTGTAAGGAGCTAAAACCATAAGAACTTATAGCCTGGTTTATCAATAGTGATTTTATCAGGTTTAGGTTGGTGTTCATTTTAAGAACTAAGAATGGAAAACTAGTTGGATCTTTAAGGACCTTTATATTACAAATTGAGACCAATTAAATCAAAAAGTAAAACTATTAGATGTATAATGGTAACGAAATTTAAGAAACATAGATGTTATTGAATTCTATGAGTCAAAAGGGATCAAGAGGGAATACAGTAATGCTAGAACTCCACAACAAAATGGAGTTGCTGAAAGAAAGAACGGGACCCTTATTGAGGCTGTTAGAACTATGCTAGCAGATTCATTTTTACCTAACACTTTTTGGCATAAGCCAGTTAGTATTGCGTTTTATTCCTTAATAGGGTATTAGTGACCAAGCCTCAAAATAAGACACCTTATGAACTTGTCACTGGTAAAATACCAATCATAAGCTACATAAGACCTTTTGGGTGCCATGTGACCATCTTGAATACCATTGATCACCTGGGCAAGTTTGAGGGGAAATCAGATAAAGGATTTTTAGTTGGGTATTCTCTACAAAGCAAGGCTTTTAGGGTATACAATTTAGAAACCAAGAGAGTTGAAGAAAACTTGCACATAACCTTTTTTAGAGAATAAACCAAATGTTGAAGGAAAAGGACCAACTTGGCTGTTTGATCTTGATTATTTAACTGATTCAATGAATTATCAACCTGTGAGATCAGAGAATCAAGCTAATAAACATGCAGGTCCACAAGAAGCTAATCAAAATGCAGGTACAAAAGAAAATATTGATGCAGGTGATTCTCCAGTAGAAGCTGAATCTGCTCAAGACTACTTTGTACTGCCAATATGGTCTTCTTACACTTCAACAGTCAAGAGCTCAAAAGCAAGTGAAGAACCTACCAAGCATCCTGACTTCAAGCAAGTAGATAAGGAGGATCAAGTCTTTTTGGATGAGCTTGAAAGACTTAAAAGGCAAGAACAGGATGCTAATGATGCAGCTGAAGCTCTCAGGAAGGAGTTTGCCCAAGAAACTGAGGATTTGCTTCTACAAGCAGGAGCTGCTAAAGCTAGCAGTACTAACATAGTTAATACTGCTAGCACACCAGTTAGTACTGCCAGTCCTTATGATGGACTATCCTTCACTGATCTAACCAATACTGAACAAGATGATTCAGAAATACCTGCACTTGAGGAAATTTATGCAAATCCTACTGATGGTATTTTTACCAATTCATCTTATGATGATGAGGGTGCAGTGGCTGACTTCACAAATTTAGAACCTGTTGTGAATGTCAGTCCTATTCCCTCATCAAGGATTAACTCTATCCATCCTTCAACTCTAATTCTTGGAGATCCACAATCAGCAGTTCAAACAAGAAGCAAAGTGACCAAAAGTTCTGGAGCCCATGCTTTTGTAAGTTATATTCAAAAGCAAAGGAGAAATAATCACAAGGACTTCCAGCATATGTTTATTTTGCTTGTATGCATATACAAAAAAAGAACCCAAAAAGATCTCTGAAGCACTTGAAGATGAAAGTTGGGTTGATGCTATGCAGAAAGACTGCTGCAATTCAATAAATTAAAAGTCAAGATTTCTTGATAGATTTGCCTTAAGATAAAGCAATTGGAAAAAATGGTTTAACAGAAATAAGAAGGATGAGAGAGGATTTTTGTGGTTAGAAATAAGGCAATGGTATTAGTTTGCTCCAAGGGGGGGGGGACATAGCACGAGAGCAAGGGATAGATTATGAGAGTTTTGCTCCTGTCAGCCCGATTGAAGCCATAGGAATCTTTTTAGTCCTTTGCTTCCACATATGTGATTCCTATTCCTAATCAGATAGATGTGAAAAGTGCCTTCCAATATTGGAAAAATTGATGATGAGTTCTATGTGTCTTCAACCGCCAAGTATATGATCTATGTATCCTAAGAGTCTACAAAGTAGTGAAAGCTCTCTAGAGTTTACCCCAAGCTCCCAGAGCCCTGTATCTACTTTATCTTCTTTCTTGATAAAGAATTGATATAGAAGGAGGAACTATTGACAAGACTCTTTTCATTAAGAAAGGACAAACATGTATCATATTAGTACAAGTTTATATGTATGATATCTTTTTTGCTTCAACAAAAAAACTGGTGTGATGGAATTTAAGGCATAATAATAGTAGATTTCAATGAGTTCAATGGGAGAGCTCACTTCTTTCTTGATTACAAGTCAAACAGAAAGAAGTGGTATCTTTATAAGTCCGGCTAAATATGTATTGCAGAAATCCTGAAGAAGTTGATTTTTGTTAGTGTTTAAGACTGGCTAGTACCCCAATTGAGACCCAAAAGCCTTAGACAAGATGAGGAAGCTAGTGATGTGAATGTACATCCTTTATCTGATCCATGATTGTTCTTTAAAGTACTTGACTGCTTCTAGGCCTGATATTATGTTTGCAGTCTGTGCTGTTCTAGGTTTCAGGTCAATCCAAAGACTTCCCATCTAATGCTATAAAAGAATCTTTAGGGTTAATCAAAGGGCACACATAAACTGTCCTAATGGTATCCTAGAGTGTCTTCATTAGACCTGGAAGCCTACTCAGAAGTGACAAATTGCTGTGAGCAAATCTTGACAGGATTCCACAGACAAGAGGTATTTCAATTTCTTGGTAGTAGACTTATTTCTGGCAATGCAAAAAGCATACCATTGTGATACTTCTACTACAGAGGCAACAATAGTTGCTGCTGCAAATTGCTGTGGGCAAGTTTTGTTGGATTAAAAATCAAATGTTAACTATGGTTTCAATTTCATAGAACACAAAGATCTACATTTAAAATGAAAGTACAATCTGCGATTGTATAGAAATCCATTAAAATCACTCCAAAAAACAAAGCATATTGCAATTAGCACCCTTCATAATGGATGCATATGAAAGAAACTTTATTCAGAGCTGAAAATACACACTGATGATAATGTAGCCGATCTTCCTAACCAATGCATTATTGATGTAAGCAGTTTTTAGATCTTAGTTGTTACCAATTGGGTATGATCAATCCATAAGCCTGCATTATATAATGGGAGCAATATGAATTTTGGTAGTATTTTTGTATGAAGTGTTCAGCGTCAGAAGAATCATGACCATAAGGTTGTGTTTTCATGGAGTTATATGTGTTTTTAAAGAGTCTTTGGAAATACTTTAGATGGTACTGAAGCCCTGTTTTTGCCAAAATAGTTCATGATTCTTTGGTTGGGCAAACAGTTAGTAACAACAGTGAAAAGTAAATACCGTAGGGCAAAGTATAGTACCGCTATAAGGACGTTGAAGAAAATAACCGCCAATGTATAAAGTGTAAATTGAAAACGGTTTTCTTGATCTTAGGATAACTAAAACCTAATTTAAACCCATCTCAAGTGCACAGTATACTCACATAATCTCTCTCAATTACTTCATATTTACAAACCCCAAATCTCTCACTCACCGGACGATCTCCAATCATTGCTGTTCATTTAATCGAGCCCAAACAGCAATAATGGTTGCTTATTTAGAGAAGACTGATGGGAATGCAGAGTTTTATGAGATTATTGATTTTCTTGCGCGAAGCTCCATTTACAATGCTCTCATTGTAAGTCCAGTAGTCTCTACTACATTTGTTGAACAGTTTTGGATGTCTGCTAAATCCAAAATAATCAACAATGTTAGGTATATTACTGCCAAAGTAGCTGGCAAGCCTGTGTCTATCTCTGAAGCATCAATAAGAAGTGATCTTCTTTTTGATGATGCTGATGGGATAGATTCTCTACCAAATCAGGCTATATTTGATGCTATTCAGCTCATGGGTTATGAGGGGGATTTAACTGTTTTAACCTTTAACAAAGCTTTGTTTTCACCCCAATTGTGATTTCTTTTTCATACAATGAATCATTGTATTAGTTTTAAAAGCACCACTTGAGATCAAATTCCCAAACATTGCCACTAGCTATAGATTTGCTAACGATCTAATCAGAAATATAATTTTTGATGGTATGGTTAGACAATTAGATGCAAAGAAAAAGTTTGTTATGTATCCACGTTTTATTTCAATCTTTTTGGATAAACAGCTAATGAATGTACCTGTTACCGTTAACAATTTTCTTGTTACTGGCTTTGACAAGTAAAGTTTTATCCTTTATGGTTAAAAGGGTAAACATTTTTCAGGGAAAGTCACACCTCTGTTTTCTAACATGTTGGTTCAACCAACAGAGGATGAGGGTGAACAATCAGAAAGACCATCTGAACCACAACCTACACCCTCTCCTCCTCACCCAAGTGAAGTTCATATTGAGCCTCAGTCTGACCCATCACCTAGACCTTCACCTACTACTCATATTCCTGATTCCATTCTAGAGGATTCTGGTGGGAATCATGGAGGTCAGTCATCCAGTGATAAATCCTTTTTAGGGAATGAGGGTGACATGACACTCCAAATTTATATTATCTTTGTATCTCTTGTGTACACATGTTACCGATCAAGCAAGAAATTAAACACTCAAGGCATAGATCAAGAACTTAAGAAGAAAGCGAAACCTTATCACACACCGACAGAGCTTAGATTAAAAGTGTATCCCTTGAAGCAAAGATTGGCAGGAAGAAGAATCCCTATAAAGAAAAACTCATGCAAAAGGAGTCCTGTTATACAAGACAGGGGAGAAATCTGCCAAAGGCTTAACCTTAAGACCCACAAAGATCCAATATTTATGAGCTTCCTGATGATACGTTGGATAATATGGACTACTAAAGATGCTCAAGAGTTGTGAGAAGGACAAGAGATTTAGTGAATGAAGAGAAGGAGACTGCTAGAAAATTTTCACAAAGGGATGAGATGCCTCAAAATTCCATCTAAGTTTGTGAAATCTTTGACGTTTGGGGCATTGATTTCATGGAGTCATTCCCGTCTTCACGAGGGAACAAATATATACTTGTGGCGGTCGACTACTTGTCAAAATGGGTTGAAGCGAAAGCGCTCCCCACCAAAGACGCCCGAGTTGTTTGCAAATTTCTTAAATCTCTCTTCGCCTAATTCGGTGCCCCTCGTGCTATCATAAGTGATTGCGGAACCCATTTTTGCAATGACCAGTTTACAAAGGTCATGCTTAAATACGGAGTCACTCATTGTCTCTCCACCGCGTATCACCCACAAACAAGTGGGTACGTTGAGGTATCTAATCGTGGCTTGAAATGAATTCTTGGAAGGACCGTAGGCGAGAACCGTGCCTCTTGGTCGGACAAACTAGATGATGCACTTTGGGCCTTCCGTACAGCTTACAAAACACCCATCGAGTGTACTCCTTACAAGCTCGTGTGTATAAAAGGCATGTCATCTATCGATTGAGCTCAAGCACAAAGCCTATTGGGCCTTGAAGCATGCTAACTTTGACCTTTCGACCGCGGGTGATCACCGCAAAGTTCAACTCAATGAACTAAATGAACTTTGTGATCATGCCTATGAGAATTCTTTGATTTACAAGGAAAAAACTAAGAGGATCCATGACGCCAAGATCAAAAACCGCGTTTTCAACGTCGGTGATCAAGTCCTCCTCTTTAACTCTAGATTGAAGATGTTCTCGGGAAGTTAAAATCCCGTTGGTCCGACCGTTCACCATTGCCCATGTCTTTCCATATGGCAAGTTGAGTTGTCTCAACATCCAGGCAAATTTCAGGTGAAGGTCATCGATTTATGCATACTTTTGGAGGGGACGTACCAAAATTGGTTGTCCCAAATCTCCAAACCTTCCCCAAGGACAAATGAATTTGGGGATTGGGTCAAGCTTAGTAACCCTAAACAAGCGCTTCGTGGGAGGCACCCCATGCTTATCCGTAGTTATATTATGTAGTAATGAATAAGTGTTTTTGTTGTGATGAGGTGTGCCTCTTTCCATTCTCGTTTGCTTGTGTTTTTGTGATTGTCCAGGATTGTCCCGGATTTTTGAAGCCTCTCGTGCTCGTGGTTTTGTCCTTCGATCACTCGAGCTTCAAATCCTCAGCTTCATTTAGAAATCCAATATCCTAATCTAATCGACTAACGTTTATCTTTAAGCATACTTAATAAACGGCTTAGGATTTACGTAGAGACCCTTCTTAAAACATTGAGGACAATGTTTAATTCTAGTATGAGGGGATCTATCGATTTGATTGTGCCTACAGTCGTTGTTTTCACGTAATCCTGTTTTTACCACCAAAATTTCAAAAAAATGAAAAAAAATTTAAAAATTTTCAAAAATAAAATAAGTGTTTTGTCATAATTTTGACTTTCCTGCTGGGTAGAATAAGAATAAATTTTGACCCGATCGAGCGTGTTGAGCTCTAGCTTGTTCCTTAACGTTTAGGCTAAGCGTTCGCCAAAATTTGCGAAGAACGAAAAATAATAGTGTTAAGTATGAGTGGGATGCTAAACACAGGATTAGTTGGAAAATCTTAAGAGCTCATGTATGTAATTTGTGGCTTTTTCTCCCATAAGCTTCTAACCGGATTAATAATACGTGCTATTTTTGGAGATTAAACTTAAATCAACAATTTTTATGTAGTTAATAGCAAAAATTTTAGTCTTAGTTCAAATTTATACTTGAATTTTTCAAAAAAAAATCTTATCTATATAAAGTTTTATCTTAAAAAAAATAATAAAAATAAATAAAAATAAATAAAAATAAAAATAAAAATAATAAATTATGGAAAATGATGAAAAATAAAAAATATAATAAATATAAACTGTGGGCTGATAAAAGTTTGTTGCATCTTGCCGGCTCACAACCGATGTTACAGCCTTCTAAAAGAAAGCCCATAGTAAGAATAAAAATCCGAGACTGATAAAAGTTTGCTGCATCTTGCCGGCTCACAACCAATGTTGCAACCTTCTAAAAGGTCGAGGGTTACAATTGCATCAATGTTATGTTTAATATTAAGTGTTAATTAATAAATAGATCTCTTTTTGTTAAATTTAAATATGCTTTTGAACTTTGACTATTTCATTTTAAGTTTTTAAAATAAGCTATGTGTATACGGGAAACCTGAGAGTTTTTAAAACCTAAGGTCCGTGAGTCCCGATACTAGTCTCTGTGGGGTGTCAAAAGCCTGGTCACTTAGCCGCAAGGTTAGGATGTGTCGAGATGAAAGTCGCTACATGGATTTATCTCGCCTTCAAAACTCATTTTCTCGGGTGGAAGTGAAGCATAGAATTTGCAAACCGTTGATCCTTGGTTGAAATTCAAAATGGCACATTCACCTAAGATATACTAATTGTCGGGAGTGAAAAGTTCACAAGTTGCAAATATGAGTAGTGTTAGCATCTTAACTGATATTTAACGGTGATTTTGTTTTAAGCTTGGTTTGGAGCTAGTGAAAAGTCGGGGACGATGAATTTATCTTTTTTGGGGCATTTTCGAATCGAAATGCACCTTGTTCTATGATCCCTAAAGGTTATGAAAATAACGAAAGTCAGAATATTCTAAAAAAATGAGAAAATAGGAAGAATATAAAAATATTAGGAATAAGTGTATATCTTTAAGAATGGTAAAAACGGGGCTTCTCTAAACTCTTGATTCTTTAATTCATCTCGATGAACACTTAGCTACTTTTCGAGGTAATTAGTCGAGGGGGATCGAGATTCATAGTTTTCTTAGTGCTTACTTATAGCATTGCGTGAGGACACGACAATATCTTAGTATGGAGGATTTTGGTATGTGTTTAATTACACATACCTTTGACCACTAAAAACGGACTTAAATGACTAAAAACGTACCAAAAATACATTGTATTTGTATGTTTTGCATTTGTATTGTGCAGGTAACGGATATCCAAGAAAAGGACAAAAATAGAAGCCAAATCGACAAAACCGAGCACGAGAACGGAAAGAGCGTGAAGCAAAAGCCAAGAAATCAAAGCCAAGTCAGTCAAAAAGTCAACAAAAGTCAACCCTGAGCAGTCAAAGGTCAAACCCGAAGCCGTAATCGAAGAAAACCTTAATGGGCCTACCCTTACCCATCTAATGGGCCGGGATAGCCCATTAAATGTTTATATGAAGACAAAAACAACCAAATGGGCCCAATTCTCTTTATATATAAAGGCTGTTAGTCTGTTATCCCTTCACAAGGACCATTCGTGCAAGCACAATAAACACCCTCAAGGGCTGTTTTTGCCCAAGTCTCAAAATCTTTACACCATAAAAGGACTAAAGTTGCAATATACTTATATAAGTTGAGGGACTAGTTTTCCAATCCACTAAACCTCTACCCTGCACCAATCAAACAAACAGAACAACCTCTTTTCCCGCTCCCACCTCCATTAATACTATTCACCTCCCACCTCCAAAATTACACATACCCCATGGTTAAACCCACTTCAAACCCCTTCTAGAAGCCAAGAACGATGCAATGGATGACGTCTTTGGGCTCTAACACATTGGCAATCCAAGGAAATCATTAGGGAATGATTGCGTGGACACAATCAAGGGTTGTGATGGATTCTTAAAGAAGACAAGTGAGAATAGAGGCAAGATTGAAGCTCCCAAATCCTCTCACACAAGAAGCAGCTAAAGACCTTGAAGATCATATTCCAGCTCTAAAATTGAGGCTTATCCCTTGAAGAACTCTCTCTCACTCTCTCTTTTTTGTGTAATTTACTTAGGTTTTTAGAATTTATGCTTTGTGTATTTCCTTTCCTTTGTAAAAGTTTTAAAGTTAATGAAAAAAGTTTGAGGTTTGTGTTTTAAGTTTCTGTGTTTGATCATTTTATATAACCTGTTAAGCTTTGAAAAGCTATGAAACAGCTTATGGATCTCACCTAAAAGCTTCACTAAGCTTTTTGTTTCTTGAATCAAACCTTATTTTACTGTTTTATCACTTTTATTTACTGTTTTAATCATAAAAATCTAAAATAAATACACTATAATATAAAGAAGATCTCATGGAGCATGGTGTATTTTGGATGGCCATGGGTTAGTGCTTATGTGGATAAGCTATAGGATTGTGATAAGTTGTTTTGGGTTTTGAAATTCATAAGAAAAAGCTTGGACTCTTGTAAGTTTCACTTTTAGATTTTTAGCTTATTTACTATTCAACTGCTTATTCTTGCTTATTTTCTATTTTTATTTGCTTATTTATGCTTGCCTATGTTAGTTTTATGCTTATTGTCTTTGTTCAATTGCTTAGATGGCTTATATTTAAGTTTTTATGCAAAAAACTGGCTTTTATTGCCTTAAACTGCTTATTGATTATCTGTTTTATAGTGCTTATTTTTTTTTTTTTTTTTAATTGGATTGTGCTTATTTATGTCCAATATTGCTAGTTTGTTATCTGTTTTATAATAACTTTGCTTATATCTTTGAAAACCAGCTTTTAAAAGGACTTAGAAAACTTAAAAGGGTGTTTGGGACAGTAGACAAAATGGGTGAAAATGGGTCAAAACCTGCTTTGTGCTTTTGAGTCAACTTTGATTAGCTTAAATTAGTCCAAAAAATCAGTTTGTTTAAGTTTTTAAGTAGTAAATCTCATTTTTAAGGTTTTAAGAGTTTGTTGTTTGAAACTGTTAGCTTTAAGCTTATTTTATCTGTTTATTTGATTAGGACTTTGAATCTTGTTGTTTTGTGATGTTTTTGAGTTTGTGCAAGTGTTAAAAACAGGTTAGAAACTGTCATTTTTGTGTTTTTGCCAAAACTGTCAAATGGTCTAAGTGTTTAAATTTTTTGAGAAATTGCTTTTTCAAATGCTTGTTGTGGCTTATTGTGAATTTCAAAATGCTTTTTGATTGTTGATTCTTGTTCTTTGAGGTCTAAATTTAATCTGTTTGTAGGTTATATAGTCATAAGGATCTGTTTGTTTGCTTATTTTTAAGCTCAAAAGTGGTGATTTGTTAAGATTGTAAAAGTTTGTAAAAATTTGTCTAAGTGTTGAATCTGTGTGAGATGCCTTTTTCATAAAGCTTTTTAAGTGCTTATTTGAATTTCAAACTGCTTTTTCATTGTTGTTATTGTAGTTTTTTGGCCATTCTTCTTAGTGGTATAAGCCACTAAGCCATAAGGATCCTTTTACTAGCTTATTTTTAAGCTAGAAAAGTCTCTTTTGGCCTTTTTGCTTATCAGTTTTGGCCAAAAAGCTATTTGCTTATTTAGGCTTATTAGCTTATTGCTTTTGCTTATTCTAGGTTTAGTTTAGCTTATTAGGTTAGTTTAAGCCTAATTTAGCTTATTTCTTTCAGTTTAGAGCTTATTTTAGCTTATTTGCCATTTAGCTTAGAATTTTTAAGTTTTATACCTTATTGATTAATCTGTCTTTCTAGCTTATTTTGATTGCTTAGTTTTGTTCTTAAATGCTTTTTAGATATAGCTTAAGTTCCTGTCTTAGCTTATTTTGAGTTTGCATTGCTTATTAGTGCTAAAAGTTCTAAACAGTTAGCCATTTAAGTGTCTTAGTATACTTAGCTTATTCTGCCACCCTTTAACAGCTTATTTTTTGCTTATTTTTTATTTTTAAAAAAGTGCTTTTGTAAAAATTGCTTATTTAGTGCTTTTCTAAAAAGTTGTAAAACAATGGAAAACAAAAATGTTTGAGATTAGGGGAAGTCCCAGGTGAGCAAGACTCGAACCCGGGACCTCTACCCTTATCACCAAACGTTTTACACAACACACGCACTACCAACTCGCCCTTGGGTCTTTTTCGGTTTATGTTTGCACAATTAATTCTTTATAGTAGTTTTAGCCCGTTTGGTTTATAAGCTGTTTTTGGCTTATTTCACGGCTTATTTGATAAGATGTTTTCACCAGCTTGTTTTTATTAGATTCCTCATTGTTCAATGCACTTTTGCTAATTTTTTTAGATTTTTATTAAATAGTTTAGTATTTTTAAACATTTAATTTCCTTAAAATTGTTTTTAATTCATAAAAAATTATAAAAAAGTCAAAAAAATATAATTCTTTTTTAGAAAATTTTCTTTTAACATTTAGGACTTAGAAAAATTAGATTGGCTTTCGTAGGGTTAAAATTGCAAAGTTTAATTTTTTAAAGAATAGGATTGAGTCTCGTTCATGTTTTTAGTGTTTTTAAGTTTTAATTTCTCCCGTTTTTGGTCTAATTTTCTTTGTCCTAGCTTTTTAGTTAATTTAGACTTATAAAATCCAAAAAGATCATTTTAAGACTTAATTTTGATAATTTATGGTTTTTAGGTCCCGTTTAGGTTTCCCGGTTGGCGATTTAGTTAAAATTTGTTTTCCCTTATTGTTTTTAGTGTTGCATTAAGTTTCCGTAGCTGTAGAAAATTTCAATACATAATTCTTGTCCCATTCAAGCATCGATTCACAAAACGCCTCTCGACTTTCAATTGCATTTCTCGTTGGGGATAACGACCCGGGAATCATACTCTCGGATTACTATAATTGATATTTTTTTATTCTTATCCTTGTTATATATTTATATATTTATTATATTTATATATATATTTAAAAGGGTTAGCATCAAGAACCAATCATACGCCATAAACAATTTTATTACTGAATTGTGGAATGCTGCGTCAGAAGGTTTATGGCGTAACGTGGTCGAAGCCGTTATGCCATAAAGTATGAGTCATCACAGGGACGAATTATGTGCAAAATTATATTAAGTTTCACTTCTCACCCCAAACTCCAGGGGCCAAAGTCGTACATTGGCCATAGTTGTTAATTAGTATAAATTGAATGCGTATTGCATTCATAAGATTCAATTCAGTTCGTCGGAGGTGAGCCGAAAAGAAGAAAAGGGAAAAAAGACAACGCAACTTCGTGTAGGGCGCCATGGCGTTCGACTAGGGGATCGAGAGCACTGATCTAGCACAACTTATAATTATACTTAAACTTTTAGTGGTCAATTTAATATTATTATTTTGACTTATTGAATCTATCAATATAATTGTTGATGTTATTATTTGTTATGCTTTATGATTTGTTCATTCACATTTATTTAATTAATTATCTCTATGATTATTAATTTATGATTTTAGTGTCTTAGTTGCACCTTTATTAATTTATGTAGTATGTTTTGAAATCCTTGACCTTCTTGCTAGGTTTTGATATGAGGTTTAAGTGATCCGCTTAAACTTTGTACACACGATTGATTACATGAGACCAACACTTGTAGTTGTTTACCCTTTACCCATGAGGTTAGAGCCCTTAGCATTAATTCCCTGGTTAGGAGTGCGAGTTAATAGGAGACCAACTGTTAGATAAAATATATCTCATAGTTAAAAGGAAACCTTAATCACTGTAAACTGAGAATAGGTTAATTCTCCTTGCAAGTCCATTCCACTCAGTTCACATCGGTTAGGTACATCTACAAAACTGGACCTAATGAATTTAGACCCCTTCTAAGGTTGTAACGAGACATTGCACATAAAATCATTAAATGCGATTATCCTTTTTAGTTGTCTGCCACTATGCCAATTCCCTTTTCGAAAGCAAGGCTTACCACCCAAGCATCCTGCAATAATTTTACTAAAACTCAACCATGCTTTCTTTACTGCTTTCTTAGGTAAAATAATAAACCAGTTAGACAAATAGACACAAAACCGTTCTTTGGGTCAACACCCGTACTTACCAATCACTACACTATACACGATAGGGTACACTGCTTTTTAGTGCGTAGGAATAGTCGAGGTAGTTAGGTTTTTATAAATGTAAAACCTAACGTAGTTTTATTTAAAAGAAATTACGCATCAAGTTTTTGGCGTCGCTGTCGGGGAATGATTTTTGTAATTTTTGATTGTTTGATTGATATATGAGTGTTTGTTTGTGCTTGTGTGTGTTTGAACCTTCTATTCTTCTCCTATTTCTGTATGATTATGTGTTTGTGTGAATTAAATAAAAATGTGTCTCAGGCTTGGTTATGGCGTAACTTAGTAGTGCTTGTTGCGACATACGTCTGAAACTAGGTTTGGGACACCAAAAATACTTGGGCATTGCTTGAACCTTTTAAATACTTTCTAATGCCACCTCTATTATAATATTGAGCCTACCAACTTAATGTTTGTATTTATGTGGTATTCTGAGTCAAGTGTTTGCCATATTTGTATGCTCATTTCTATTGCTCAGTTTTATTCAACATTTAATGACGGGGTTGTTAGTGTGCAGGGTAGCAAGTATAACGGTTGAGGAGGATATTGGTGTAAGAACCAGGAAGACAAAAGGTATGGAATGTGTGGAGATGTCTAAGTAAGTCTGTGTTGAGGCTTGAGGTCTAACTTAAAGACTTGGTTAAAAGAAAAGTGCTACTCGGGAGACAACCCGATCTATCCCTTAGTTTAGATCATTTCCAAATTCTGCATTTTATTGGTTGTATATTTTTCACTTATTTTTGCAGGTTCAGCAGCAATGAGGGAAAAATCGAGACCGACTCGACCCGTAATTGTGTGGTAAATGTAGTTGTTGTAGCAGCAGTTACAGCGTAACACCTAAGGTTACACCGTAACCACATCAATTACGGTGTAAACCTTTCTGTAGTTACGCCGTAACAACAAAACTAAAAATTTTCAAAATTACCACTCAATTACAGCGTAACCACCGAGGTTACGCCGTACCTTCTTTATGAAAATCTAAAAATTTAAGTTTTTAAATATTTCTAAAACCGTGTACAAGTAAATGAACTTTGTGGTATGTTCTCTGGAAACCTCACGAGACTTCACTCGTCTACTTAGGCCACCAAGTGGTTTTTAAAGGCTTGTTGCATACGCTAAATGCAACCGTGATTCCTACGAAAGTGAGTTAGGTTTATTCTGTATCGTTTTGTATATTTTGTGCTACGGTGCTTTTTATCTTGGTTTATGCTTTTGGTATTAGTATTTCTTGCAACTATACAAGTAATGCACATGATGGGATGCTATGATATTAATCAACCTACAAATTCCAAACCAGTCTAGTCGAATGCTATTCAGGAGGATGGTGGAGATATTTGAGATGGTGGATGTTGCTCGAGGAAGCAGACTTGGAGCATGGCTTAGAGCATGTTGTCTCTTCAAATTACCGAGCAAATCCAGGGGAGTCTTCCGTTCTAATTCTACTCTTGTTCTTGAATTTTCATTTCCTTAATTGTACAATAGGGACATTATACAAACCAAGTGAGGGGATGGGAGTAGAATTATCACTTGACTAATATTTGCCTTTGATTTTCTAGTTTTCTTTGAAAAATTATGCCAATTTTAAAATTTTGAACATGTTTTTCCTAATAAACTAGAATTAATCTTTGCCGAGCACACTATAACCCTTTATTCCAATTGGTGAGGTTAAGCCTAATAATTCCGTTTTCATCTATTATACAAAAATCTACCAAAAATATGAGTGTGCTGGTAGTATTGTAGACTTTAGAACTTGGCCTGTACATCATTTCAAGACCTAATTGATTAGTTGGAATAGGCAGTTCAAGAAGGCAACATATTAGGAATTCACCCAAATAGCCTTTATGTGTGTGTTTATCGACTTGTCGACCTCCCCGTGTAAAACCCTTTGTTGCACTCAATGTCGATGCAAGATACTCCTAGATCACCTTGTTAAGCCAATCCCTATTTAAACCCTATATGTTTCGTTACACCATTTCGCCTTAGCCTACCCTGTAGTCTTTATTATCTTTATGTTGAAATCTCTGGCTACTTAAGTCTATAGTTTAGGGAAATGGGTTCGGAAATTTTATGCATTCGTGAAAGACATATCATTAATGATCTATTAAGACCCCCTATATCATCACTTTCGATATAGTTCATCTCAAGGGGGGGGCGTTTATTGTATCAAATGCTGCATGGGCAATAATAAAAAGATATAAACTCCTGTAGCATTTGCATGTTCAAAAGAAAAGATGGTGCAACTATAAGCCATCTATGTGCTAAAAAAATATAAAGATGATGCAACTATAAGCCATCTTAATAATTGTGAAGAATGGAGCTAGTAGCCCATTATTGAAGATCAAATTTTTAGACTTAGACTCTTGGACTTATGGATAGATAGTAGCTAGTTATGACAACCTTAGATTACTTTAGATTATTTGTTTCGTGTTTTTATTTAACAATAATTTTTGTGTATCCCGTGTCTTATCCTACCCTATATCGTTCTACATCCCGACCATTGGTTTTGCTCGAATGAGGGATTTGATTGCAATCATGTATGTCTATTCCATCGTTATGGATGCGTATATGTGATTTTGTCTCCCCTGTTGGTGTAACGCTTTTGGGTAAGGACTGCAGGATGATTCACCCTTAAACCTATATGTCACCCTTGTTGCCTTTAAGACTGTTTAGACCCTAATTCTAGCTGGTAGAGATTTGTGTACTTGCCAAGCCTATGATAGAATACATGCTATGACTGAGCAGTTGAGTGATCACCAAAAATGAAACACATAGATTAGTGAGAGTATGAGTGTGATTTGTTTTTCCTTTCGTGAGGTGCTCGGTTTAGAATTTTCTAGCATAAGTGATTTTTAAATTCATATCTTCCTTAAAAACCTAGGGAGATATCTTTTTGAGAATTATTTAAAAGGTTCTACTTGAGGGCAAGTAGAAGTCAAGTGGGAGGATATTTGATAACATCAAATATTTAATACTTTTTCTATTATATCCCAGTTTAATGCTTGTTTATAGCATTTTGGTAATAATTCGTAATATTTTGATTTTAGAATAATAAGGCTTTGGAAACAGAAAGATGCGGAAAAACGGAAAATAAAGAAAATACGACAAAAACCGCATTATAAAAGATATTACGGCGTAACGTCCCGCAAGAGTTACGCCGTAATCAACTATTAATAATGAAGATTTGGTGATGACGAAGGCATTACGGCATAACGTTCCTCAGGAGTTACGCCGTAAAATATTTATTAAAGAAATTATTAATGCTGACTAAGGGTTACGGCGTAGTGTTTAATGTATTACGCCGTAAACAATTTTATTACTAAATTGTGGAATGTTGCGTCAGAAGGTTTACGGCATAACATGGTCGAAGCCGTTACGCCGTAAAGTATGAGTCATCACAAGCACGAATTATGTTCAATATTATATTAAGTTTCACTTCTCACCCCAAACTCCAGGGGCCGAAGTCATACATTGGCCATAGTTGTTACTTAGTATAAATTGAATACGTATTGCATTCATAAGATTCATTCAGTGTAACCTTTTCCCTTTTCGTGTTATGAATATTTCATTTATAGTCCTTTGACTATTTAACTTTTGTCAGTTTATTCAGATTTTGTACCGCGTTGATGGTGGTAATTTTGTTGAGAATTATGGTGATTTATGGTTTATTGTGATTAATAATCCCTTTTGGAAGGTATTATTGTATTATTTGTATTCAGGGTGGTTTGCCCCGTGAATTTTGAAAAATGCCAAAAAACGAGCCTGACACATCCGTTAATGTCTAAATGAGTTTTGAAGGGTTTAAAGTGTGGATATGTCGTGTAAATACTCTAGGTTAATGGAAAAGTATTTTTAAGGTGAATAAAAATGCTAATTAACTTTGGGGGTAAATTTTACGATTGAGTTTTACGAGCTTTTAAGTGATTCCGACACGAAAAGAAAGATCCGACACCCCATAAGATGCCATAACCGGTCATGTATGCTTAAGGGGACAAGGTGGCATAATTTTAGCTAATGTGTCCCAAAGATGTACATTTATATACCTACGAGCTCACCAACATTATTGTTGACGTTTTCGAGTATCATTTTCATGTGAAGTAAAAGAGGAATGGTTGGTGATTTATATGGTAGCAGACTTAGAAGTATCCCGAGTGGATTTTCATGTGAAGTCTTGCTTGCTTATTTTATTTGGATTTAGTATTTGGAAGTTTTGGTTTAAGTTTGATTTTGGACCCCTGTGTGGGCTTATGAATAATTGTAAGAGATTGTGGATTTTGATAGTGATTTGGGACATCACTCGAGGTTATTCGAGGTTGATGGTCTTCATAGCACTTGAAGTTTATGAATTGTAGTTTTCTCTATTTTGTATCTTGTGTTATGATTGTAATATGTTGCATTCCGCGTTTTCTCCTTGTCGGGGTGAGACAGATTATTATCAGAGCCAAGGTTATAGAGAACTAGGTGGACTGGCCTAGACTATAAACTAAGATTCATCGTTTAGTTGCGTATAGGATCTATGTGCGCGGTGTTCCGCTTTTGTTTGCTTTTACGTGTTTGGGTTTGGTGCTTTAGTTTATGTAGGTCATTGAAATTTACCCCCCCCCCCCCCCCCCCCCCCCACTTGAATATGACTGGGAAAGGATGCGAGTATAAGTACAGTGGACAACGTAGTTATAAGCGTATCACAACTCACTCAACTTAGTAATGTTGTTCACACAAATCGATGTTGACACTGTAGGGTGGTATTATGTGTATATCTATATATATAGTAAGATATTATATATATATATATATATATATATATTTTATTATAAATATATATATTTTATATTATATAATCTGTTGTGAGTCTTCATGCCTACCGAACATTGCCCATTACCCCTCGTAATAGATATTTGCTGCCATGGATGAGGCCCGCAAATGTTGCGTGCTGGCCGACTAGGCCGAATCATACTTGGAGGGAACAGGTGCCTCTCAAGGGGTGTTTTTGGTATGAGGTCGGCAAGGGGGTACAGAAAGTAGAAGATCCCTTAAGGGGGAAAAATCAGGTATGATGAGTGCATGTATGATTAACAAGGTTTTCAAGGAATCGCGAACAAGGAATGGGAGCTAATGAGGATGTAGAGGGAGTCAATGGGAATGTAGAGGGAGCCAATGGGGGAGCACCTGACTTCTCCACAATCATTGCCTAATAATTGTAGAACCTTTTACCCGCCATGCTAGCTCAGGTTGGTAACCAAGGAAATGTTGGAAATCAAAATGGTATTGTGGTTAATGAGAACATTGAGAATGTGATAGTAAATGGCAACCTGGTAGTCGTTTCTTGATGATTCAAACTCATGGAAAAAACATCTTAATCAATTTTACACCCTTGTTGTTATATTAAGGATGTTATAAAAAATTAGCTTGTAACCTAGGAATTATGGTAAGACGAGGTTGTTGTAGTTCCTTACTTGATGGCTTGAGAAATAGAGTTGTGCATGATCTTGGTGCTGGTTTGTAGTATGACCAAAAAGTGTGAATAACATGCTGTTTCATTTAGTGGGTACAGATTTTACATGGTGAGAAACTATCAGATTCGACGCTTAGCCGCGGAAGTTGTATTTAGTTGTCATTGGAATGACTTTAGTTTCTGAGGATACAAGAGTTTTTGTCCTAGTCATGAGATGCAAAAGTTGGAATCTGAGTTGTAGAATCACGCCATGGTCGGGGCTGGCCATGTTGTGTATACTGATAGGTTTCATTAGTTGGCTAGGTTAGTTTCACATTTGGTAACTCCAGAGAGTAGAATGATTGAGAGGTATGTGTATGGCCTTGCTCCACAGATCCGTGGGATGGTGGCAGCAATGGAGCCAAAGACTATATAGAAGGTTGTGCAGATTTCTGGTGCACTGACCGATGAGGCTGTTAGGAATAGATCAATTAAGAAGGTTGAGAAAAGAGGAAATATGGGGGAACCTAGCAAGGATAAGAATGGTAGGTATGATAATAAGAGGACTAGGACTGGAAATGCTTTTGCTACTACCGCAAACCCTGTAGGAAGAGAGAATATGGGTGCTTGGCCCAAGTGTACCAACTGCAACTCCTACCATGCACCTGGAGGGCCTTGTCGCACATGCTTCAACTGTAACCGCCCGGGACATTTGGCAAAGGATTGTAGAGGCATGTCGAGGAATGTGAATCCTGTCAATGCTAGAAAACCCAACTGTTAGGGCATGATATTAGTGTGGTAGTACCGACCATGTCAGGTCAGCTTGTCCTAGATTGAATAAGGCACAAGGTCCGGGAGGTTAAATCTATCAATTTAATTAATATCTTGGCTATCTAATCTATGTTAATTCTATTCTATTCTAAACCTATGTTAAACGTAGGTCAGTATAAATCCTAATTCTAACGGGAAAAGAGGGGTTTTTAGCCTGAGAGACTGGTACGGTTTGGTTGGTGACTATAATCAATTCAAGACACTTTTACCCACGCAAGCTAATTAACAAAAGATAAAAGAGCAGTTGAACCTTATATAAGAAAACTGTATTAACCATTATCAATCCGATTAAAAAGTTGGTTTGTTTATTAAGTGCAATGATTTCTTCTCTCGAGGTGGCATATCATTCTTAAGACTTAGGCGTTACATCATCCTAAGACCTAGACACATTAATTCTGTCATAATTAAAGCATCCGCATAAAGCATCTTTATTTGCTGATTATAATCTATCTTAGGGATTAAAGCAATGGTGATCTTATTAAACCCTAGATCATAGAGACTTTACCCACTTACCGCTTAATGGCAATAATATTAGTTGATGTCAGATTCGTAAAAGGGCATTTTCGTTGTTTTCTGGTATGTTTCGGCCTTCGGCCGAAACATGAAAGTTACTCGGAATGTCGTTTTACTTTGCCACGAGGATAACTAAGTCTAAAAACGCATTTTAGCGAGTTGTTTTGACAAGTCAAAGTTAGGAAAATGGTGAATTAAATCTCTGCACTAGTTTTAAAAATATATTTGTTGCATATACATTTGCGAGGGTTAGTTTTAGTCATTTTCTGCTTGGTTTCGAGTCTCGGATAAAACTGAAAAGTTGTCCGGAATGTCGTTTTATATTAAACGCTAGTATACCCCATATTTAATAACGCATTTTGGCAGGCCGTTTTTGATAAGTCAAACTTAGGAAAAACATATATTTTAAAAAGTCAAAATTGGTAAAAACTTAAGAATGATCCTTTAGTGTAGTAAAAAACCGTTTGAACTTGAAATATTATAACGAGAACTATTTTATAACAAATAATTCATACTTAAGCTTTCGGTTGTGTCGAAAATCGAATTGGGTATAACGAGTTAGAGTATGGGTGCGTTTGGTTGAGTTGATTGTTGTAAATTCGGAATGGAATTGTGGGCAGATTTTTGAGTCGTTTTGTGAGAGTCATAACTCCGTCCCGAATAGCTTTTATTGATTTTCTTGACCCTAAAAATAACTACAGAGAGTCTACTTTCCAACCAAAGTGGTTTCATGAGTTAAAAGTGAACAGAAGTTAGTCAATGTGATTTTACGAGATTCATTGTCAAATCTGCGTTTTGGGACAGTTTTCTAAGTTGTGTTTGTGAGGGTAGCAGACATATCAAAACACATTTTTAATTAATGAAATTGCTACTGTAGGAAATTCATAATGTATATGCTTTTCTGAAATTTTTCTAGATTTTATTGAGAGGTCTAAGTGGGTCTGATCAAGTGAAACTTTCAAGTGGTTACAGCAGGTCCTTTTCCGGACACTTCGAGTCGTCGAATTTTTGAAAAATAGTTAGACTTGTCAAACATTTTTGAAAAAATACAGTAGGTTATTAACACATTGAGGTTGTTAGAAATGGAGTATGGAAGGCGTTTGAGGTCGCTTGGTATTTCTTCGAAGGTTGTCAAGTGACTAGGAAAATCGGTCAAAATCAGAAAAACTTAGAATGTATTACTAAGAAGTTGAGGCGCGCACATGGATTCTATGGTATAACGTTATACATATGTAGAATATACATATTTAATTATATGTGCAATTGATGCATTTTTCTTATAAGTTATATTCTTCTAATACGCACACCATTATTATAGGTCGCGGGTGAGACGTTGTCGTCGTTCTTTCTATGTTGAATTTCTCGTTCGATACTTCTTACAATGAGTTCATAGTCTCACCTTTTCTCTTTTAATGGTTTTTCATAATCTATTTTTGGGGTGAGAATACATGCCATTTTACTAAGTTAAACTTACTTGACTTTCTACTTACTTAAACGTTACGTGACTATCTTTCCTAAAGCTTTTACTTGCTTATACATGACTTCTAAAACATGTGTAATACATGGCTGTTTTCTTATGAACTGATTTAAAGCTTGATTTGTTTATGTAGGATCGATGTACTCCAATACGTTGAACCTTTAGCTTGTAAAGGATATTACTATCTTGAATAAATCCAAAATAATAACTTTGAAACGCCGACACTGATACTAATCAAAAACTATGCGGAATCATAATGATAATATTTAGAAGAACACACTAACAATAATTCAAAGATTACTTTATTATTCCACACCTTTGAACCTGCCTAATTTGCAGATTCTAAAACACTAATTAACTAATAATCGCTAAACTTTTTCTAGATCGTATTGTTCTCGTACCTCATAGCCTTCCAATGAATCCTTTTAATAGACATCATGGATTAACCCAATTGGGCTCTAACCTGCCATGCTTATCATCTCATTGTACAATCCTTCTTAAACTCTAAAACTTGTTATATGCAGTACTTTGATTATTGCTAACAGTACTTTTCTATAAATAACAATACCACTTAACATAACGAACAGTACTTTATTTATCATAACTGTACGTGGTTATCTGCCATCAGTACTTTACAATTTTCATAACAATCCACTCCCCCTAACTTGAATGTTAACTTGCTTAACTTCAGTTTTTTCTAGTTTAAAACTTCTCTTGTATAATCCTCTTCCATGCACAGCTTGTATCTTCATCTTGATTAATATTCAGATCAGTTGAATATTCAATCATACATTTTTCTTGTTTAGCCTTCATCTTTACATATTTTTGAAGTCTTGATAACACTTTCTCTTTTATTGTAAAGTTTTGTCTTGAATATTTGT
This sequence comes from Tanacetum coccineum, assembly GCA_026074375.1. Taxonomy (NCBI): domain Eukaryota; kingdom Viridiplantae; phylum Streptophyta; class Magnoliopsida; order Asterales; family Asteraceae; genus Tanacetum; species Tanacetum coccineum. The sequence continues at coordinate 47,754 of BQNB010007600.1, read as the reverse complement.
GATTCTTTAAATATCTTTGTCAGCAACAATCACTCATCTTGAATCAAATCTTCAACAGCAACTGGCCACTACAGGAACATAAATGGATTTTATGAGCCTTTACCAAGTAGCCATCCACTCTTGGGCTAGCCAGTCCATTGGTACCTAGAAAAGGTAAGCTCTATGGAGGACTAAAACCATTTCAACTACTCAGATCGTGAATCCTAGGTGAGTTGAAAACCTGAATAGTTTCTGGTAAACTATCACAACCAAGAACGGATTTGTCATGTCTTTACCTGTAGCCGTTTGCTCAGGACTAGTCAACTCTCAGTAATTTAAACATTGGTGAGTTGAGAACCATATAGTTTTGAGCAACTATTTATAAGCTTTCAACGGATTTGAGTTCTTTTTAACCAAAAGCCGTTTGCTCTAGAGTAGACAATACTTCAGGTGCAATTACCATGGTTATTGAGCATCATTAGAATTTTGGTAAATGTCAACCATCAACAGATTTGAGATGCCGTTACCAAACTGTTTGATTGGACTAGCCAATTCTTATGTAGCTAGACATGGTTAATGATTCACCATTTGTTGTGTGGTGGTGAACAACACTCAATCCCTTAAAACAGTTTTATTTCACCTTCGTCGTTTGTGCATTAAACACCTTTTTTGTACATTTAAAACTATTTATTCACCAAATCATTTTGTTTTATTCTTTTATCAAAAATCAATTAAACTGACAGTACTTTCCAACAAAGTACTTCTAGTACTTATCTTTCTTATTTATCAAATCAGAGCATCCTCTGTTTCCCTTTTGAATTCTAACTTTTGCTCCAAACATTCTTGCATAAAGCTCTCTTGTAAGTGGGATTCCCTTCTTCTGCCCAATATGTATCATAGTCCATCTCCAGTTCAGTTATGCACCTGTGGATCATACAATCTCCATCTTATGATTTCCCATTCTGGTCTGATTTCTCCACAGTTCAACATCACTTTCTTCGGTTGTTTCCATCATAGTTGTTAGATCTCAGCAATATTTAAACTAAGCAGTGGAGGAATATGTTCATAGTACTCTATCACCAATCTATGCAAGTTATGCAAGTCTTGTCTGTCCAATATATGCAAAACCTCATTGAGAGTGTTGAATGCTCTTATATGCCCATTGGCTCTTTGAATAGCAATATATTCCCCTTCAGGTGATTGAATAATCGAAAAACTTGAGATCAAAGAACGTTGTTCCATAACTTCTACATCTTGTGCACCATCACCTTCAAAATCCATAACCTTCAGAAAATTCTTAAGCTTATCATCTGATTTTTGTATCTTTTTCTTTTTGATTATCCTTGATGACTTCATTTTTCTAATGGTACCTTTTCTCTTCTTTGAAGGTTCTTATGCTTTCACCATTCATTCCTAATGGCTTGATCATTTTGCACCACCCGTTGCCCCAATAGCAACAAATTTTTTCATTTAACTCTTCACCTCTTTCATACATTCCTTGATTTCTTCATAACTTCTTGTTTTGAGGGTTTCTATGAGCTTTACCACCTACTTTCCTTATATACTTAATCATATGAGTTCTTAGCTGAGATATGGCAGGTGGTTTGCTTCGTCTTTAATGCTGCTTGTTGTCTCTGCTCTAAATATATTTGAGCTGCTATAGTTCTTCACCAAAACTTTGCCTTTGTTCTGCAGTTAAAAATTCTCTCTTTCTATTTCTTTGCACTCTGCAGCAATCATTTCATTTTCCTCTCATTCATTTGTAGTCTTTACCAAGACCAGCAAAGTCTTTTTCTTCCTCTCTTCTTTTTTTTTTTTCCCCCCCCCCCCCCCTCATGTCGCTGCTAGCTTTTCTTGAACTTCTCATCATTTGCAGTCTAAAGCAGCTCTTAAATGTTTGAAGGGAGTAAGTTTATCTTCTTTTTGGGGTCTTCCTTCATTTTACCCTTACTTTATCTTTTGGATCAAGAATTTGAGTGGTGCTTCAGGATCTTCTTGCTGAGATTATTACCGGGAATGGTAATTCCTGCTCCTCTTCTTGGTCTTGTGATATTAACTCATGGTTTTAGCAATTAAGGTTTCATCTTGAATGAAACTCATCAGACTCATCTGAAGGTTGATGGACCAGCATTTATCTTCCACTTTTTTCGATTGAAGGATAGTATTAGATTTGCTCCAACAGTACTTTCATTTCCTCTGCAGTACCTTCTTTACGTTGAGCAGTACCTTCATGTACTTCAGCGTAATAGCTATCAATCATACATTCATCATTTGCAGATTCACAAGAAATTAACATCAACTTCATTCAAACCTAGTACTTCATCAGAGACTTTCTTCCTCCCTGTTGAAAGGAAGATGATTTCTTTTTATGTGTCTTCTTAAGCTTTTTTTCTTAGAACAAAGTTGGTTTAAGCTTGACAAAAGGAATTGTATTCAGCAATCACAGCTTATTTCTTTACAGGATCTTTAGTTTATCTTAAGCCTAGATGTTTGAGCGCTTGTTTAGCATTATGCTTCTTCAGTTGGAGAACCTCTCTAGTTAATCCATGAAGATCAAGATATCCCTCATCTCCTCCAGATGTCTGAACCTCATCTGTGGGAGTATAAAGCATTGGGAGGATCTGGTCTTTCAGAAGCAACTGAACTTAGGACTACACTTGCGCATAAAGGTAAATACTTTTGGTGGTAAAACAACTGTTGGTAAGAAAGTTTGAGGTTTGGTACTACCCTCAAGCTGTTTGTTCAAGAACAGTTGAATGAACCTGGGATACATCAAAAAGGGCTTGCTATCCTTGAGATTCCTTAACATTCCATCAAAAATCAGCTTAGAGAAGTTAACTTCTGATTTGTAGCAAGTTACCAAGCTGATGCAATAATTTTTTGCACAATTGATCCCATGAATGAACTTTTTGGCTTAAACAATCGAAGTAATGTATGAACCAAGTATTTCCATTAAGGACTAAGGAGGGGTTTAGAAAAAGAGAGTAGTTGAAGATTTCCCTTATAACCAATATCCCTTAAAAAGTCCCAAATTACCTGATTATCAAAGCAGTTAGTACCATCTTCATCATTAAACATCAAATCAGTACGAACTGAAGTTCTTTTTTTTTTTATGACACCAATATCTTCTTTCAGTACCTTAGCATGGCAATGTGATGACGACTTCATTAATCATACGAACCTTGCAGTATTCTAAAATTGTTGAATCCACTGCTGAATCATCCGGAGACACAACGAAGAGTCATAGTTCACGGAACATCCAGTGAGAAAGTCAATAACGTCATGAAAATTAGCATTACGCTCTGTCTTCTCAACACAATAAATCATATTGTGTTTGTTGCAGGAGTGCATTATAGCCCTTATTAACAAATCGACGTGAAAATGAATTAGGGTTTCCGAAAGATTAAAGTATGGAAATTGAAAGATTAAGTGAGAGTCCTTGGATTCAATGGAGTATTTTTTGGTAGAGAAAGCTGCCCCATAAAGTAAACCAATATGAATTACAGTTTAACCCCTCAATTGTGGACGTTATTGACACCGGGCTATAAACAGTACTTGTGATGCCTAGCAGTACTTTCAAAGCAGAACAGTACTTTCACTCTAGCTAAGCAGTACTTTCTCTTTATGAAGCATTATTGATCAAAGCAAATAACAAAATCTTCCTATCTTAGATAGCATCTCTTCAAATCCAACCCTGAATCACACGAAGTAGCAAAAATAAACCATCATATCATCTATCTTAAAAGTCTAATCATTCTGACTTTTATTCCTCCCGTAAGAATAGCCTCAACTCTTCTTTATAAGTCCATACTTGACAAGCAGTCCTCCCCTTAATCATAGCTATGGGTTCATCATTCTAATATTAACTACCAAAGAGTTGAACCTAGCCCAGTCAAATCCTTTGGTCAGTAAGTCTGCCACATTATCATCTGTATGTACCTTGACCACATTGATTAGCCTATTGGATATCACAATCTCTGATGAAGAGATGCCTAAATCTTGGAATTGTGCTTGTCTTTTGATGGATAATAGATTTTTCCACCAATGCATATGGTACTATCATTGTCTATTGAATATCAGTTTTCATGAAATTGAAACCTAATCTAAATAGTTGATTTTGCATCAGAGACTGTCACAACAATTGCGAGCTGCTAAATATTTCTGTTCAGTAGATGAGAATAGCTACAGTTGTTTGTTTCTTGCACTGCAAGAGACCAATCTCCTTCCAAGATATTGACATCCACCAGAGGTTGATCTTCTATCATGATTGTCCCCAGCATAATCACTATCTGAAAAGGCTTCTAAATGAAAAGGAGAATCCTTGGGATACCATAAACCCAATTTAGGTTGATGTTTGAGATACCTAAAGATCCTTTTCACTGCATTCATGTGGGAAACTTTTGGAGTGACTTGAAATCTTGCACACAGACAAACAACAAACATAATGTCTGGTCTTGATGCAGTCACATACATTAAGACAACCAATCATTGATCTGTAAAGAGGTACATCACATCTTCACCCTTTTCATCTTTCCCAAGAGCTTTCGAACTCAAACATGTTAATAATCCAGAAGCGAATGTTTCTTTTGAGATTCAGGACTGATATACATTCATTCTTTCTAGGAGCTCTGAGAAGCCACAGGTTTTTCATCAACATCTTAAATTCTAGTGAGAGTATTAGACACTCAGTATCAGTAAAGAGAACATATGCTTTTTGTAACAGGATCGGAAGGACGATAGGGTTGAATTTGAGTTCCTTCACATAGTGACATTCTTCAAAATCTAGGCATGATGTCTTGATGTTCCCTTTCTGTGATTCTTCCTCCTTTAGGATCATTGCCAAAAGCTACATAACCTCCTTTGTACTCCTTGAAATCTGAGAGTTTGTCCTTGTCTCCTGTCATGCTTCCAGAGCAACCACTATCAATAATAGCATGATCTTTTAGTTCCTCTTCTGGATTGCCCTGCACACACAATTAAAGGAGTTAAACTCTCTTAGGAAACCCAAGTCATTACTGACTTGAATTCCCCTAATGGAGTTACATACTCAAATTTCTTGAGTTTGTAGGATCCATTATTCTTGTGCCTATGATCTAGATAAGCCCCTTTGATCTCCATGTTTGTGTTGGACTTGTCACAACACTCCCTTTTTCACCCTTAGTCTGTGGAAGTACTGCTTGTGTCCCAGCAGTACTTTCTTTCTTAACCCATTTAGATTTTATAATTGGCTTTGGGCTTTTTGGTCTGTCAACAGTTCTTATATTGAAAAACCCTTTGGGTGGTGAAAAGCTTGAAGCTCTTGGTCTTACATTATCCATTCTTGGATCATAAGGTCTACCAGTACTTGTGCTACAACATAGGTCTTGAGAAATATGGCCTAGCAGTACTTTGTGAAAGTACTGCTTTTGATACATTTGGTCTAGCAGTATTTTGGTAAAATGCACTAGCAGTACTTTGTGAAGGTACTGCTTGTGACATTTTTGATCTAACAGTACTTTTCAAACCTTCCCTTGTAAGTACTGCTGATGGGATAAAAGACCTTCTTTGATGAGGGTGCCTATAGTCACTTGAGAAATTTCTGTGATTTACCCTACTTGTGTTATTCCAAACTGATCTTGAGTCCCTTGAACCCTGTGTTTCCAATGGTTTAGGTTTTTGGGTCTGTTTGAGTTTTCTTTCATGTAGATCACAATCCTTGATTAAGTGATCAGGACTGTAACATACAAAGCATACTTTACCATCTCTGTACCCAAGTCCCCTTCTCCTAGATCTTTGACCAAAACTATCCTTACTCCTAGGTGATTTGTTTTCAGAAGATGTTTCTGATTTCAAAACATTTTGCTTCTTAATTTCTGAAAATCCTAGTGGAACCTCTTCATCATCACTATCAACCCAATCTTCAATGATGACCTTGTTTCTATCAGTGTTAGACTTAACAGTATTCTGGGTTTGTTCTTTGTTTTTGATTAAGTCATCTCTGTTTTTAGATTCACAAGTTTCATGATCTGTTCCACTAGACTCTGAGTTTTGTTTGTTAATCACCTTATTCCTGATTGCTAGCTCATCTATCCCTGTAAAAGCAACATCTGCCCTAGGTGGAATAATTGTACCTGTGGGTGGAGGTACTGCTTTGTATGCTTTTTCTCTTTTGAAATTTCAAACAAAGACCAGTCAAGTTTCCATCCCCTGATGAATTGTTACTTTCTCACTACTTCTATATTCAACTCCAAAATCTATACATGTTTTATCGACAAACTTTTGGTTTTTCAGGATTTTAGTTTGCAATAGAGTAGCATTGCTCCATTTTTCAAGTTTTTCTTTCAATTCATCCCTTTCTTTTATGACATTATCCAATTCTTTTTGTTTTTCGCCTAATTTCCAATCCCTCATTTTTAAATCATACTCCATCTGTTCATATTTATCACCCCATGCGTATTCATTCTTCTCATGTGTTCTAATTATGACCTCTAATGATTCTAAGCTCAATTGATATCCCTGAATTTCTAACCTAGCTCTTTGAAAATTATCTCTTTCAGTTTGATAATCATTCAACAGTTTTTTATAAGATTTACTGCAATTAGAACAGTAGGGTACCTCTGAGTTAGAAGAATCGGTTGAGCTTGTAGCCATCAAAGCAAGAGCAACTGGTTCATTATCAGCTTCTTCGCTCCAGTCAAAAACTCCAAGTCCATCTTGTCCAAGATCCACATGGTCTGCATCAAATCTCTATCTCCAATCATTTCTTCAATTCCATTCAGTTGCCGCCATAGCAAAGTCACAGGATCGTTCATCCTAATTCCTTGGTCTAGTCAATTTCACCTTGGCTGTCTTTTGCTACCAAAGCTTTTGAGTTTGAATCTTCAATGGGCACTATTCTCTTTTCCTTACTTCCATTTGCTCTGTTTGCCTGATATTTAGCAAACTTGCATTCCCTAGCAAAGTGACCCAACTTCTGACAGTTAAAGCATTCAATCTTTGACTTGTCAAAGGTGATTCCATTTTTAGGCTTGAGGTCTATGGGTCTTCCTGTCTTTCTCATGAACTTTCTTATTCTTGCAGTTATCATAGCTACTTGCCATCTGATGTCAATTTCTTCCATAGCATCATCATCAATTTGCAGCATTCTTCGTCATTCATGGAGTTTCAGGCATAGAAGCTTGTTGAGCAAAGAAAGAACATATGATTTCATCTGAGTTGAAAGAAGAGTTGAGAGTTTCTTTCAACTTGCTTGATGAAGCCTGAGCATACCCTTTGGTGATGATTTCAGATTTATCATCAGCAGTACTTTGTCTAGAAGTACTGCCTTTGATTTCAGCAGACATAATAAAGAATTACTTGTGAATTTGAATCTGAAGCACCCATTCATATTTTCATGCTCATACACCTTCAGGTTGTTATAAAGATCATCAAAGTCCAATTCATCTAATCCAGGTTGTCCTCTAATCATTGTAGCAACCACACGCCACACAGATGGTAGACTTCTGAGAAATTTTAATTAGGCATCTTCTATGATACCTTAGCATCATACAACTCTCGCATTCTAATAATGTTATGAATTCTTTCGTATGTGAGTCTAGCTCTTTCATGCTCCAACAACAAAGGTGTCAAATGTTGTTTACAAGAGATTCTTCTGCTTCTTTTAGATTCCGTATTTACCTCTAAATCTTGTTTTATAGCAGCCCACAAACTCTGCATCTTGAGCATCATGGAAGCTCAAGAGATGTCTATCTGGTATTGCAGAGAGCAATATGTTGAGAGCTTTCTCATTGTTTCTCCTTGCATTGACAACAATTGAAGTTTTTGGTGCAGAAGGTTGACCTGAGGAAGACGCTGGTTCTGTTGTAGCCTGGTCACCATTGGTGATTATATCCATATGATAATGATCAGCTAATTACATATCACTGTCTCATCTTCATGCACCATAGGTCATACTCACCCTTCTTGATGATTGGAATTCGTAGTGCAGTGACAGATGAGGCAGGAGGGTGGTTTTCAGCTTCAGACATCTTTAGTGTTTTGCAAAGATATCGGATGTTCAAAGTTCTTCTTAATCAGAGTTTCCTCCCAAGCTCTGATACCACTTGTAGGATCGATGTACTCTAATACGTTGATCTTTAGCTTGTAAGGAAATTACTATCTTGAATTAAATCCAAAAATAATATACTATGGAAACGCGACATGAATACTATAACTATGCGGAATTTCTAATGATAATATAAATAAGAACACACAGACAATAATCAATAGATTACTTTTATTATCTTTACCTTGAACTGCTAATTTGCAGATTCCTAAAACACTAAATAATAATATCGCTACATTTTTCTAAAGACTAGTACTTGTTCTGTACCTTACTATGACTTCCAAGGGGATCCCTTTTCTAGTCATCAAGGATTAACCCACTATTTGGGCTTACAATGCATGTTATCTTCTCAGAGTACAATCTTCTAAAACCTAAATTGTTTATAAAGCAGTACTATGATATTTGCTAACAGTACTTTCTATACTAACAGTACCTTAACTTAACGAACAGAGTACTTTAATATCACTTAACAGTACGTGGTTATCTGCCAGCAGTACTTTACAATATTTCCTAATAGTTTACTACGTTATTTGAAATCATTGAATTCCTATATATGAAAACCGTGAGTTTTGAACACGTTATTTGTTTTAGTATTGGACACAAGTGTTTTAAATTGTATTTTATCCAGATTATGCCAGAATATTATTGCCTAAGTTACCGCATTGCCATTTAAGTCCCTACTAATCATGAACCGTTAATTGCTAATGTAGCAAGCGCGAGTGTTATGGATAGATCTATTGGGACTGACAATCCCCGCCTTGAACTTCTGGTCACAAGTTGACCAGGGTGGCATTCAACATTGTGAGACAGGTTAGGTTGTGGCAGCCATCCTATCTTTTCTCAGGGGCCAAAATAGTTAGATTACGGGGGTATGAGGCTTAGTGCAATAATACATGTTTTGGACTACTGAATTCGTTTCGTAGTCTACTATTACTTAAATCTTGTGGTCCACTACTGAATATTACTTGATTTTATTGAATACTACTTGGATTTTGGAAATAGTGCGTAAGTGACATATGGTTATTGATTAGCGGTGATGCTAAGGTTGTTTGCACATATTCACTGTCATATAGCACTATTGTCCACTAGTTGAAATATTGTCACAGCTTTTGGGTTTAAGGTCAAACCTACGAGCTCACCAACATTATTATTGACATTTTCAAGTATCATTTTCAGGTGAAGTAAAAGAGGAATAGTTGGTGGTTTATATGGTAGCAAACTTAGAAGTATCCCGAGTAGATTTTCATGTGAAGTCTTGCTTGCTTATTTTATTTGGCTTTAGTATTTGGAAGTTTTGGTTTAAGTTTCGATTTTGGACCCCTGTGTGGGCTTATGAATAATTGTAAGAGATTGTGGATTTTGATAGTGATTTGGGACATCACTCGAGGTTGTTCGAGGTTGATGGTCTTCATAGCACTTGAAGTTTATGCATTGTAGTTTTCTCTATTTTGTATCTTGTGTTATGATTGATCATTATGTTGCATTCCCGTGTTTTTGCCATTGTCGGGGTGTGACATTCAGTTCGTCGGAGGTGAGCCGAAAAGAAGAAAAGGGAAAAAGACAACGCAGCTTCGTGTAGAGCAAACCCTTCGGGGTTTGCCATGGCGTTCGACTAGGGGATCGAGAGCACTGATATAGCACAACTTGTAATTATACTTCAACTTTTAGTGGTCAATTTAATACTGTTATTTTGACTTATTGAATCTATCAATATAATTGTTGATGTTATTATTTGTTATGCTTTATTATTTGTTCATTCACATTTATTTAATTAATTATCTCTATGATTATTATTTATGATTTTAGTGTCTTAGTTGCACCTTTATTAATTTATGTAGTATGTTTTGAAATCCTTGACCTTCCTGCTAGGTTTCGATATGAGGTTGATTGTGTATGAGGTTTGAGTGATCCGCTTAACCTTTGTACACACGATTGATTACAAGAGACCAACACTTGTAGTTGTTCACCCTTTACCCATGAGGTTAGAGCCCTTAGCATTAATTCCTTGGTTAGGAGTGCGAACTAATAGGAGACCACCTGTTAGATAAAATGTATCTCATAATTAAAAGGAAACCTTAATCACTGTAAACTGAGAATAGGTTAATTCTCCTTGCGAGTCTATTTCACTCAGTTCACATAGGTTAGGTACATCTACAAAACTGGACCTAACGAATTTAGACCCCTTCTAAGGTTGTAACAAGACATTACACATAAAATCATTAAATGCGATTATTCTTTCTAGTTGTCTGCCACTATGCTAATTCCCTTTTCGACAGCAAGGCTTACCACCCAAGCATCCTGCAATAATTCTACTAAAACTCAACCATGCTTTCTTTACGGCTTTCTTAGGTAAAATAATAAACTGGTTAGACAAATAGAGACACAAACCGTTATTTGGGTCGACACCCGTACTTACCAATCACTACACTATACACGATAGGGTACATTGCTCTTTAGTGCGTAGGAATAGTCGAGGTAGTTAGGGTATTATAAATGTAAAACCTGACGTAGTTTTATTTAAAAGAAATTACGCATCAAGAAATATTCCTAAGAAATTATATTATCTTGTGGTTAAAAGATATTTATCAAAAGTATTTAGTAATTTGATCAAAACTAGCTCACAGGATGACCCATTTTCTGCACAGAAAACCATATTTTCTCAAACAATTTAAATCGGCTTCTAACACAACACATATATAGTTTTCGAATCCAATTGACAAGTTTTCGAGTATGGACATGAAATCGGATTCTTATTTGTATAGTTTCAAGATTTTATCAAAATATAACAAAAAATATTATCTTGAATCTGCATACTCAATCACAATAGATTGATATGAAAATAATTACATCCTTTTCTAGATGAAAAGAATATGCATCGGACCATAACTCACACTTGTGTTGATGATGCCATATTGAATCTACTTGTTCAATGATTGTGTTCCAAATATTAGACTAATATGTTTAATAAGATGCATAAAATACACCATGAAATAGGATTGACGACTTGGATGTTTCGTCAAAAATATTTAAGCAATTTACATTGCATTGCAATTGGTAAATGTGTCATTTATGAAAAACCAAACATGATCAAACTAACAACATATGTAAACTTTGCTCATACAACTTAAAAGCACAACTCAAAGCTCAAATTCACATTTGGCTAAATTCTCAAATAAGAATAATACTCTTATTCATCCACCTAGGATAACGTGATGTTTGAGAAACATTATGTCTAAAGAATTCATGCACTTATCGTGTTAAACAAGTGATAAAAGATAATGTATATCCTATGCATTTTATTTTCTTTGTAGCATGAATGGTTGTGTTACAAGATAATACACTACATATTGTTTGCAAAATATAAGCTATTAGAATTGAAAAAATAACCTATCATAATATGTGTCAATGCATAAACAAGTACAATTCATTTATTCAAATACTTGTTTAATTAGGATATATAGTATTAATAAGAATAATAATTTTAGAAAATCATATTTGTTTAAAAATAAAATATGTCTCGTTTCAATCATATATCATTTAAGAATCACAAACTCAATTAAGGTAAATAACCTTGACGAGATTCATTTCACAAGATATACAAAGGAGCATTCTTAAAACACTCTTAATATAATGTATTCTTCATTGTCACAAATAAGCAGATCTCTTGGCTTTTGAAAATCCAATCACGTTAAAATCACATGTAACAACTACACATGCTAGATGACTTAATATAAGACATCCATTAAATCAAGCAATATGCCATCAAAACCAAACAACCTATAGATCTTGAACAAAAGATTAAAACATCTTGCTTACGCTTTTCTAAGCATTCAACACATCTCTCTGAGGATTATGTGTTATATATATCATCTAAATCTACCGTCATAAAAACATGGTTGTTTGAGTCATATTAGGTGAAGTATTAGAGAACCAAGCATATTTCATCATTGCCACACTTCGATAGGTAAATTTAAACTCAATAAACAAGCAGTAACTAAAGTTAGTTTCAATTGATGAAATTTGTCTTTCATTAGAATTTCTCATTAAACAAGTAGTAACTAGAATTTCTCAAAATGATAACTTATTCTTATGTAATACGATTATATGCCTTCGTTATTATCTTGATGATCAATGATTATTTGCTTGGTTATTGAATGCATGTTTATTATAAAGGTTTTTGTCTTTGTCAAACAATTCCGATATAATATTTCTTAGTTCATCTAAATTATACATGCTCTTAAATGCTAAATGTTAACATGTTTTACATGATGTTTGCGTTTAAAGTAATCATGTGTATTAGGCGTCGTTTCACATGACTTGTGTATTAATTGTGCACCTACACTATGTCGGTTTGATGCATAACGAATTAGGTATGCTTATCATGATATACTTTTAGATGTCATATAGTCTTACACATTAATTTCTATGGTTATTGTGTTGATGCATGCTTAAATCTATGTGTCTTATGTATCTAGTTATATATTTCCTAACACTAGAATTTATACCCTTATTACACGCGGCCTTTAGTGTCACAATCCAATAGGTCATAATAGTCGCAAAATGGTCTTAAATCTCCTAGAGTCTCCATGCACACACTTCCTTATTCATCATCTCGTTTCCTACCAAATAATCCACTCTTTTGTCAATGGATGGTTAGACACAAATCTAATACACCTCTAAGTAGGTTTGACAACTTAAAATTTTTTATTTCATCCGAAATATTCAAGTAATTTTAACTTGCGATCGCAAACGTTAAAAGTCATATCCAAAAATTCATATTCAAGCTTTTTAACAATGTATGTTAAAATGCTCATCCAAAAGCTAAAAGCTAACATCAACCTTTCGTGACAAAGGACTTATGAGTTCCTACAAAAGTGATTCGTAGTTCCTTCCATCCCTGTGTAAATATACACACCTTGAGACTAAGCACACTCACTTCCGTTAGTCCCTTTCATCCCCATAGGAATGTCACGATGTTTTATCTTCATGCTCACCTCATACATAATAAGGATCGAACTTTATCCATCGATCTTAGGATAGAAAACACATCGAATCCGTCACCATTTCCTTCGCGACAACGTCCAAAAAGAAAATATCCCCATCGAAAAGGTTCCGTCGGAAGACAACATCGCCGACACTCAAACGTGAACCATTCATCTATTTATGTTTAGGTCTAGGAATTATGGACAAATCTCGTAAAGTGTCATTCTCCTTTTAATAGTCTTATTACTATTAAATTTATCTCTATAAATCTCGACAACTTAATCATTTCATCCGAAATGCTTAAGTAATTTAATTCGCTAAAAGCAAATTAAAACGTCACTCCTCCGTCAAAATTTATCAAAAATCTCATAAACATCTCGTTCTCATTTTAATAGTCTTGTTACTATTAAATATATTCTGATAAATCTCGACAACTTAATTATTTCATCTGAAATGCTTAAGTAATTTTAATTTGCGAAAAGCAAATTAAAACCTCACTCATCCGTCAATATTTATAAAAAATCTCGTAAACGTCTCATTCCCATTTTAATAGTCTTGTTACTATTAAAATTTATTCTGATAAATCTCGACAACTTAATTATTTCATCTGAAATGTTTAAGTATTTTTAATTCGCGAAATGCAAATTAAAATGTCACTCATTACTCATGTCTAATTCATTTCACAAAAACCTGAACCACGCCTCTATTATTATATAGATGTCAAATACCTTTCGTTCACCTTTTTTGCTACCACCTTTAAGACAACCTCATACCTCGTCGTGTGATTGTTCTATGAACATTCACAATGCTCGAGAAGAGCTACATAACTTCGTGGATGAAGTTTGTCGTATGCTAACCGTCATCCGTCTTGACATTGTCAAGCTCATCGCTTCCGTATTCATTTATCTTCATTTATTCTTTTTATTCCACACTTTATGTCTGGATGAGCACGAATTAAATGGGAAGGGAAAACACACTCGTTTACATATATCCTTTAACCAAATACTCTCAAGAACTCACATATGTGATTTTTATTCACTAGAAACCAACTTACAAGAACACTCACTTCCTTTTCAACTCAAGTACACCTCGTGCACTAAACCGCAATAAATTTAAGCCTCTTAACTCGTATGTCGATCATACACAAAATTCACAAGATACACTTCTACCATACACTCAAACCTCATAACTATTCTTCAGTCTTGTTAGTGATCACTAGTTTAGTGCATCCTCAAACCACCAAGGTGAAATGAGAAACCGAGTCATCCTTACTATTACCAATCTCGAGTCATCCACCTAGCCATATTCACAAGAATATTCACCATGTAACCATTCCCCACAATCTAAAAGTCATTTACCAACACTACAACCCATGGAGGTTGAACACCTTTCACGATGCACAAACCTATGCCTATCTTGATGCCTCTTTATGGATCAACGGGCCATCGTCATATCCCGACGCTCATAAGCATTTTTGCCTATATTGTCAAAAGTCAAGTGAATTTCGTAATGAAATGCGTCTCATTCTTAAATTCAATCCTTACAACTGGTATACCCATAGTCGATCACTACATAATTAAGCCCTTCACATCTAAACCAATGAAATTATCTCCTCAAGAACATCCCATACTCGTTCTCTAAACATCCAATCATTTCCACTTTCTAGCAAGTGAAGAACACAAAGTATATATTGAAGCTTCAAGTTTTGTTGAGTCACCACAATGTAGTGTCTTTCCTTTTTCTTCCACCATTAAATAACTACTACCTCATTTCACATATCCACCTTTGTTCGTCAACATTGACAACCAACAAAACACCCAACAAATCTATGGATACACAATCATCCACCTTTGCCCCTAAAGGATATCATTCACATCATTTCAACATACCATCGTTAGTGCAAACGATATATTAATCTAAACCGTTTTTGTCAACCTTTAGTCAACACCTTCCTTCTCTATTCACGCTCATCCTTCTCCGTTTTCCACTTTATAAAATCAATTTCATTCACTTCCAAGAGCGTATCGCTTTAATCTTCATCTTATTTTTTATTTTTTTAAGTATATATTTTGGCATATCTCGCCAAGATATTGAATGACATTCGTCTAGTTTTAAATGTCACCTTTAGAGTATGTCTTCTCAACAAATCATCCTTATCGTCAACATTTAGTTCGACCTAAAGTCTTATGATAATGTTTATCCTTAAACACCCTAAACATGAAAAGCATACATAATGCTTAAGAAATAAACCTTGAGGATTTAAGAATCTCTCAATAAAACCCTTGACGAAATTCTATCTGAATCCAAATCATCATCTTAGTTAGATAATGATATCATAAGGAACATGTCGTTCAAAATACGTTAATACTCCTTATCCAAATTACATCTTGGAAGAAGTCATTCTCATAATAATGGTGTGTCAATCAATAAATGAATTTTGTTCTCGTCGGTATAATACCAAAGGGTGTTGGTCGAGTCTTAGTCCTTAAGCATGTGTCGTGGTTCTTAAGCATGTGTTGGTCGTAAACATTGTTGTTCGTGCTTAAGCATACGTCATGATTCTTTTTATCTTGGATTTAGGTTTTTGTTATTAAAACAATGATTGCATGTGTCTAAGTTTTAAATTTTCTTTAAAAGTGTCATACTTTAGAATACTTATACCTACAATGTGCATGTCTTGTTTCCCGCTAGTGTCTTCCTATATATATATATATATATATATATATTATTTATGATATATGTATATATTTATATAGCTTATCATCGTTTTTTTATAATATGTGCATCTTGTATACTACTTTGTTTTGTAGCACCTTCCGTAGATCGATTCCTTGGGTGCCCCATACAAAGGGGGGAGCATTTTCACTGAGGGGAGCATTTTCAAATGTCAAAGTCGTTACAATTTGAAACCGTTACACATCTTCACTTTTCTTTGATATGTGTATTCCACCAGTGTATTGCCACATGTATATTTTTGTGCACGAAAACTAACCCTTGAATGTAGTTAAGTGTTTGTACATAATTTTGATCCATGGATCCGCTAGAGGTCATTATACAAGGGATGAAGCTCATCATACGAGTAAAATGAGACTAGGAAGCTAGAGTGGCCTCAAGTAGTTGATTGTCTTGGGATGAATTAAATACGGGGTTGATTGGTGAAGATTCATTGGGGATGATGCAAGCTCGCCTCTTTGTTTCAAGAATGGAGTGTAGTAAAAGGGGGAGAGGAGTCTCGCCTATTGGAATTAATGACTTGGAGTGTCCACCTTTTTGTTTCGACAAAAGGGGGAAGAAGTGTAAACGAGTAACTTATACATTTTACTATGAGTTATAGTTTACATATTTTGTCATTATCAAAAAGGGAGAGATTGTTAGTGCAAATATTACGATATTTAATCTATACATTCTCTTTGTGTTTTGGTGATGACATACATGTAACTTATAATACACAAGGTAAAGTGCTCAAGTTACTCGTAATCACAAATCATCAACGCATTCATACGTCAACATCTCTCGACGTCTCAAGTTTTCTTCAACAACGAATATAAGTTTGCACCCGACGTAAATCACTAAAGGTATGAATAAACAAACTTTAAACTTGTTGAATGATCAAAGAAATAATTTTTGTCATAAACTTTACATTCTTACAAATGTAACAAAATGTTTTTACAAAAATAATTAGACAAAATATTTTTTTAATTATAAGAAATGTTTTAATTCAAATAAATATTGGAAATCAGATTTTCCCCCCAAAATCAGAAAAACATGCCCTAGAAAATATTTCCCCACAGAATGACAAAATCAGGAGCGTCTATAAGTGGGCAGCCCCTTGATTGATAAGGGGGCTGGCAAATGAGATAAGGAGGCCGACCATGTATTTTTGTCCCAGACTTTGTCTATAAATAATGGATTGTTCCCATATATTTTACACACTTTTTTCACACAGTTTTTCTCTGTTTTATAACATATTACATATCTTTTATTCTTTGATCATGTAACTTGTTTAAACATTTGTTTACAAGTGATCCAATCCTTCCTCTCTAATTGCAAGAGAAGAATACTCGTAATCGTCAAGATACGATGTATAGATCGAGTCAATGTCTTCCAAACTTATTTATTAGTTGAATCGGGTAGATTGTGTATGTATTTAGGTGAGTAAATACTTGTGAGAGCGGTTAATATTTTATGCCTCAAAATACAAGTGTGAGTGGTAGATCGGTTCTAGCTAAGATTAAAACTCGACATGTGGCTTAGTGTCGGAAATTGATGTAAGATATGTGTGTACAGTTTTCTCCGCCTAAAATGAGCTTGTTGACTAGTGAAGTAACTCTCGAGTTGGGTACTCGAGGAGTGGAGTAGGGTGAAGAGGAGCTTTGTGACCGAACCACTATAAATCATTGTGTCCGATTTGCATTTCTTTTTTTACTTATCTCTTTACATTTATACTCGCATTTATCGCTTTATATTTATACTTGCATTATATAGATAATTGCGTATTGTATTTCTTATATAGTTTTGATTATGTTTATGTCGTGGATAGATGTGAACATTGTGCTTTGGTTTTGTATTGTTGTGATACGATTTGATATTATATGTATATAACTAGTTTTAACACTCTTCATATTATGTCACGCTTGATCGACAATTTGATACAAAATAATTTAAAAAGGAAACACATTCAAATACGGGTTTCCATAGATAAATTGCGTATAAAATACGGGTTAAATTTCTTTTAAATAACTCTTTTTGGACTATATGTAATATGCTCTTTAATGTAGTACGGAGTATATAGAGTAATAATAGACATTTGATTGAAGAAATGATGTGTAATAAATGGTAGGCTCTTTAGCAATGTTATACTGTCAACCAATGACGACGCCATTTTTTATAATGCTTTTTAAAAAATAAAATAAAAAACGGTTTTTTAATTGACATACCAGGTCACGGTTCAACCGGTTTAAGTGACAGTTCAACCGGGTTTTATGGTCAAAACCGACTTCCGTCCACCCGGTCGATTCACGGTTTAACTCGTCAGATGAACCTGGATTTTGAAACACCGCTCGAACACAACTGAAATAAAGTTTTTGACTTCGTCAATTATACTACTATACATTTATCAGGCGCTTTGGCTCCTACTTGGGCCTGGGCTTGGGGTCGCGCTTGGGCTCGCGTTTTGGGTTTTTTTTTATTTAAAAAGTTAGGCTTTAACATATTTTTATTTGGTCTGTTAAAGATTGACTAAGTTTGTCTTAACTATTTTTCACGTATATACATAGCAAGTCGTTATTCAGTGAGTCATAACAAGTATCAAATAATCGTAAAACGTCATAGTATGCAAACACCCTGCCGCGAAGCGCGGGTTCGCAAACCTCATTTATATAAATAGTTGAGGCCTAACAAGGGCCTTCAGAACTGAGTGATTAAAAAAAGAAAGCCAAGAATTCTGGGCAGAATAAATTCATAAAACCAAAATTATTTGTGGGCTATCAATTATTTGGTCAAGCTATATGTACCCAGTGAAGACCGCTGGGCTAATTTTCGTACATGGGTTTTCTAGGGCAAATATATATTGTTGGCTTGTTGTGCCGATTTTTAGCAACAACAAAAAATTCGTAAGGCAAATACAGTACTCCCTAGGGCCGAGCACGATATCTCGCGAATCGAATTAAACCGACAAAGCAGTCCGAACCGACCCAGTTAAACATCACCATTAAACTTCACTCTTTTCCTTATATTCAGTTCGCTCATTTCGATTTTACGCACAACTTGCTAATATGCTTCGATGAACTAGATGAGACTCACATACGGGACCAAACACATTACGACTGGTGCTTGGTGCGGTGTTTTGTGAAACTCGGCTTTTAGTCCGACACACAATTTTAAGAGTTGAATTATTCCACATCCTTCGATGAGATCATACATTTACGCATTATAATTGTTTCGATAGTTAAAATTTGGAAACGCACTCTTATTATAGAAGAAACTTAATAAGTAAGGTCGACACCTTTTATGAGACATATCAAATATTTGATCAGAACAAGAAGCTAGTAATACATCACCATTAAAATAACACTATCGAGTAAAATGATTAGAGTCTTACAACCATGGTTGTTAAGATCCTGATTATAATCTTAGGATCTTACGATTTTACGATACCGCAAAGCAAAAATGGTCCAGATCTTATATAAGAACTTTGCGAGCTTAAGATCTTATATAGGATTTTTGCGAGCTTAAGATCTTATAGGATCCCGATGTTGACCATAAGATCTTAAGATCTAATCCGATCCGATCTTAATTTTCTCGAACCACAAACTAAAAAACTACGAATTTATAGATTGTGTTATGTAGAATCTAAAAATCGACATATTAATCTTCTTAAACATTTCATAATCATAATTTAAGACGAAAAGTCCATGAAGCATTCATATAATTTTGTATATATGATATATAATAGTTTGTAGATTTGTATAATATTACAAAGACTATTAAAAATGACAGTAAATTATGATCTTAAGATCCCGATCCGATCTTACGATCTCGATTTTATAAAGACAAAAACGATCTCATGTAACTCGATCTTGAAAACCTTGCTTACAACATTTGACCCTAGAAGCTAACAATTACTTTGGACCAAGCAAAAACGCAACAAATCTGAAAATTCAACAAGCAAACGCTAAATCCATACCTCCAAACCAACCAATCTAGTATCACAAAAGTAGGGCTGAACAAAATAAACCGAAAACCGAACCGAACCGATAAATCAAGCCTAGCCGGGCCGAACTGAACCGACCTTATTCGGTTCGGTTTTCTGTTTTATATATTTATAATTTCGGTTTCGTGTTCGCTCGTTTAGGTTCGGGTCAAAACAAAGAAAACCACACATAACTATCTAAACCGGTTTCTCTAGGCTAACTTCAGTTCGGTTTGGTTTTGGCTTTGCTAAGTTAACTTCGGTTCGGTTCTCGATTTAGGTTTTTCTTAAAAATTGATTTTTGGTTCGGGTCGGATTTGGTCGATTCAATTCGGGTTTGACCCGTTGCTCAACCTTACACAAAAGACATGTTAATACAAATGTTCGCGTAAAAACGACATTATATTTAATGATCTTCAAGTTTTGATAATAACAAATATAATATCATACTGCGTAAAAGTTTACGTAAATAAGTTAATTAGTCGTAAGTTTACATGCCGATGTCAAATCACTTAAGGTATAAATATGGCATTATAAAGCGTAGTTAATTATCAAAGAAAATATTTTGTCTTGCATACTAGTTTAATCATTTGCATAAACCCATGTAAGCTTGCTTACATCCCTACTAAACAAATTATTTTAAGTAAACACTTACTTAATAAATAACTAGTTATATTAGTAAATAAGGCAAAATGAGATTAACCATAAATGGAAATAACCTTTCCATATCTTTTCAAATCTAGAAAGTCTTTCCATTTTAATGTTAAGAAATATTTTTCTTCTAGAAACATGTACTAATCAGATATTTAAGTTTAATTAGAATATTTTGTAAAAGTTTGTGGTTAACCACTAAAAGACAAAAAAATTGGCTAATTACACTAACGGATCCACCATATAGGCGGACAGATCCACCATACCCTAGATCCGTCGATCCGTGGAGCTGAAAATTTTGAATCCGAATTTTTGCTTATAAATAGGAGCCAAATGTTTTCATTTGAGCTCACCCTTTCCAAACCTTCTTCTTGCATATTTATTTTATTTTTTTCTCATATATTCTTTGATCATTATACTTGTTCTATATTCCATCATAAGTGATCTAATTATTCCACTCTTTTGTGAAGAACACAAAGAAGACATTCAAGCTTTAAGTGTTACTAGTTTAGTTGTGTCATCACATTTGTGATATTTATCCACCATCATCTATTTGTCTTGTATTATCATAGTTGTATGATTATAGTATTTTAGGCCTTAAAAACATAGTGTTAGATTGGTTCTATCTCGAAGTAGAACTCGGTATTTAGCTTTGTACCTGAAAAAGTGTAAGCGATGTTGTACGGTTTTCTCAGCCTAAAAAGAGCATGTTGACATAGTGAAGAGAACTCTCTAGTTGGGTACTCGGGGAGTGAAGTAGGGCGAAGAGGAGCTTCGTAGCCGAACCACTACAAATCCTCGTGTCTTTGGTTTGATCTTTCTTCTCTCTACTTACTTACTTATTGCATCTATTTATTTTTTTATTACATTGTTATCATATACACATTTATATATCTCTTGAGTTCACATAAGTATACAATCTAGTTTTAATTTTTAGAACGATACTACTATTCATTCTTCCCCCTTCTAGTTTCAACAATTGGTATCAGGAGCCAAGGTAACCCAAGATCCTTAAAGTATATTGTACTTTAAAGCTTGAATCGATCTATGGATTCCGATAAATATCTAGAAGGGAAATCTATACAAAGACCACCACTTCTAGAAAGCGACAGTTTTATATATTGGAAAAATATATTTGAAACTTATGTGAAATCAAAAGATTTAGATCTTTGGCATATTATCATTAATGATGATTTTCCACTGGTTGTAAAAAATGTAACTACTTAAGCTTAAGAAGTAGTCCCTTTTGAAAGGCAAGACGATGATCTTAAAAAAAAACTTGCTAAAAATAACGAGGCTAAGATGGTTCTTTATAATGCTTTACCTAAAAAGAAATAGGAAAGAATTTTTATGTGCACAACGGCTAAAGAAATTTGACAATTGTTGTTAATCACACATCAAGGTAATATCCAAGTTAAGGATAATAAAACTGATCTTCTTGTTCAACAATATAAACAATTTACTATCCTTGAAGAAGAATCTATTGATAGCGGTTTTGCTAGATTTAACACTATTATTACTAGTCTTAAAGTACTTGATGAAGGTTTTTCTAGCAAGAACTATGTTAGGAAGTTTCTTAGGGCTCTATATCCAAAATGGAAAGAAAAGGTCACCATGATTGAAGAAACAAAATATTTGTCATCACTAGCTCTAGACGAGCTTATCGGCAATCTCAAAGTACATGAAGTAATCATGGAAAAGGATTTCGAATTTTATAAAGGCAAAAAGAAAGGGTCAAGTCCATTGCCTTAAAAGCTAAGAAAGAGTCTATTGATGATGAAACTTCGACATCCAGAAGTGACGATGAAGAATATGTTATGGCAGTAAGGGATTTTAAAAAGTTCTTTAGAAGAAAAGGTAGATTTGTTAGAAAACTACGTGAAGAGAAGAAGTCATTCCGAAAAAGTGATGATAAGAAAGGCAAGAGTGATAGGAAATTCTTTAGATGCGGTGATCTGAATCATCTCATTTGCGAATGTCCAAAGCCTCCACGAAACAAAGAACAAAAAGCTTTTGTCGGGGGTTCTTAGAATGATAACGAAAATGAGGACGTGTCACAAAACTAACAAAGAAATTTGTCTCATGGCTCAATTGAGATGATGATGCCTCTTATTTAGATGATGATGCTATGCTAATTGAGTATGATAATGTATGTGAGATTAGCTTAATAATCATTAATAAAAATAAAATTTTGAAAACTAAAAGAGAGCTTTTAGAAAAAGAAATTTTTAAGTTAAATGAGAAAATTAAAAAACTTAAGAGAAACAAAGAAATGGACATTGGATGTGAGTCATGTTAACAACTTCGTTTAGAAAATGCTAAACTTAAATGATCTCAAGTTAAATTTGTTAAATTTGATCAAAGCGCTAATTTACTAAATGAAATGTTAAGTGCTCAAATAGTAGTAAAGGAGGTATGGGATTTGATAAAAATGAAGCGTCAACAAGCAAAACAAAGCAAGTCCACTTTGTTAAGTCCGCCGCAGTTTTGGCAGGCAACAGATCCACCATAAGGCAGATGGATTCACCTTACCTGGATCCGTCGACCAGCCAAAAAGTGGCAGAACTCATATTAAGCCAACTTATGTCTTCTCGATCGGATTTTGTTATTGCTAGGAATAAACAAATACAAAAAGGCATTGAAAGTACCAAAAGACCACCTCTTAAATCAGCTCTTAGGAACGGTTTAGGATTTGTCAAAACCGAGTCTAGGTCTAAAACACATCCATCTAGAAGAAATAATTCTTTTCAACCAAGATACAACACACCTCAAGCTAGGAGAAATTATAGTGGACCATACTACCAAAATCATTATCCCATAAATTAGAATAACAATCAAACTTAAGGCTACGTGCACATGGGAAACTGGATCCCATTCTAATATCCTAACTAAATGCAACAAATGCAAAGGATGTACAACACTAACATTTTGGGACCCATGAGATATTGGGGACCAAGTGCTTGAGTTTGTATTTGTTTAAATAGGTATGCTTGAGAATTGGTTTAAAGCCGGATGAATAGATTAAAGATAGCGGTTGCTCCAAACATACAAAGCATACGACAGAGGTAACATTGTTTTTGGAAGTAATTTAAAAGGAAAAATCATTGGCAAAGGTACGGTTTCTAATGACTCTCTTACTATCTCAAACGTAGAATACATAGATAACTTAGCTTTTAATTTACTTAGTGTCGGTCAAATTTGTGACAATAAGTGTAGAGTCTTATTTATGGAAGATGGTAGTAAAATAACTAAAGACGGAAAGGCCATAAGTAATGGAATTAGGAAAAATGGACTATACGTCATGAAACTAGGAAATAAGTCTCAAGACAAATTATGTCTTGCCACTCTAGACGATAACTCTACATTGTGGCATATTTTACCGACTATACCTAAAACAACACTAACGGGCAGTGTACCCAATCAGTTGTAGTTTCGTTGGTAAGTAGGGTGTCGATCACTAAGAGCGAGAGAGTTAATTCCTAGTTCTATCAGTATTTTATTTACTTATGTTAGTCCTAATTTATTCTATTTTATACCTAAGTTAAACCTAAACTAATGACAAAAAGGGGGTTTTCAGCCTAAGAGACTGGCACGAGTTTTGGTTTACCTAGACTTAGATTGGGTGATTAACTCACACAAGTTGATATTAAGAGGATAGAGAAGCGGTCAAGCCTATAGTAAGGAAAACGTATTAACCATATTTAATCTAATAAAACACAGGTTTTAGTTTATAAGTGCAATGATTATCTTATCTCGTTGTTGATATATCATTTCTAGATTTAGGCGGTACTTCTTCCTAAAATCTAGACATGACAATTCTGTCACAATTAACCACATCCGCATAAATCAATCATGGTTGATTATAATCTGTGGAAAACGTAGAGGGGGTGAATACGTTTTCGTTTAAAATCTAAAAACTTTCATATCAAATACCCGAACAAACTCGACATATATGAAAAGTACCAAATATAGTATATGAATAATGAAAGCATAGAATAAGCAAGTAATCACAACACAATCATAAACATCAAGACACAACACAATCATAAGCATAAAATAAATAGAGAGCGATAAATAAAATAAAGAGCAAACCGGACATGATGATTTATAGTGGTTCGGTCATTGAGCTCCTCTTCGCCCTACTCCACTCTTCGAGTACCCAAATCGAGAGTTATTCCACTAGATCAACAAGCTCCTTCTCGACGAAGAAAACCTTATACAACGTCGCTTACACTTTATCCAGTACTAAGCTAAATACCAAGTCCTGACATCGGTAGAACCAACCTAACATTGCTTACCCTTTATCCGATACAAAGCTAAATACCAGGTTCTTACACACCGGGTAGAACCAACCCAAACCCATTATGTTTTATGGCCCAACATTACAAACCTTGTGTTTTATGGCACAAACACATAAACCATCTAATCTAATTGGTGATACAAGATAATGATGTGATTACAATGATGATCCAAGACAATGTGTCTAATGGATATAAATGACTAATCTAAATAAGCTTCCATTAATGGGAAGCCTTCAAATAGA
This sequence comes from Tanacetum coccineum, assembly GCA_026074375.1. Lineage (NCBI taxonomy): Eukaryota > Viridiplantae > Streptophyta > Magnoliopsida > Asterales > Asteraceae > Tanacetum > Tanacetum coccineum. Next base: position 22,824 of record BQNB010007600.1, on the reverse strand, counting down.
TGAAGACGATGAGATCTCTAATCTTGTAAATCTTTAATTGAAAATGACAAGATCTCTAAGATTTGCTTTAGTGGATCATCTTGGAAGTATGCTTACAACAAAATAGATGTTAGAAGCATTCTGATCATGTGTTAATGAGGGGTTTTATGGATGCATAATAGCTGATCTAAATGTGTGTAAAATGATGGAGAGAATATGTGTAAGAGTGGGTGAAGAAATGGTGAGAATTAGCCTCCTATTTATAGGCAAAAGCTTCAACAAAATGCTAAATTATGTGATGTCATGCATGATGTAATATTTGATGTGCAAGAGATAAAATAAATTTAGTTTGTTGATTAAAAAATGTATTTAGTAAAATGTAAAATGTATTTTTATGAGTTTATTCATAAAAGAAAACTGCCTGACCCGACGGATCCGGCGGTTCCTTCCCAAAAAGGGAACCGGCCAGTGTAACCGGAGGGAACCGGCACACAGTTTTGCAAATCAGGATTTTAGATTAATTTATGATAAAAGATCTTATAAATTCTTATGCAATCTTCAAAGATTAGGTCTAGATTTGGAAAGATATGATATGATAAAACATAAAGGTCAACTATATGTATGATGTCATGCATGATGTAAAATCCATAATTTTCTTTTAAAGAAATATGTTTAAGTAAGATGTATATATACCTAAAAGGAAAGTTACTTGTGAAAAGTTCAAGATAGCTCTTGTATACTTGTTCAAATAAAATATATATTTGGATGTGAATTTGTATAAAAATACTTGTATATGCAAAATGTGAAATGAGGTTTGATCATAATGCAACATAACAAACATGTACGAACCTGTGTTGTAACATACGAGGAATCGAGGCGTGAAGATGTGTTGATGTATATTGAGACAAAATATGATTATGAGTAACTTGTACAATTTACGTTATGTTTTACAAGTTACATGTTTGTCATCAACAAAACAAACGAGACTGTGTAGATGAAATACCGTAATATTTACACTAACAATCTCCCCCTTTTTGATGATGACAAAATATGTAAACGTAATATATGATAAATGTAAAAGTTACTTGTATCCTCGTAATACCTTTACATTACCTTCTTCGTTTACACTTTTTCCCCCTTTTGTCGAAACAAAAAGGGTGTGTCCTTGGAGTTTAACTTCATTTCTCCCAAAAAAGGCGAGTTTGCATCATCCATGGTGAAGTTAAATGGTCTACTATACCCCCTTATATTGTTACATCCTCTAGGTAATTGTCATTGGTCTATAGCGGATCCATGGATCAAATTTTGAAAGCTTAACCTACAAAATGGTTAGTTTCGTGCAACATATATAAAAAAATATGAAAACTATATGATGAAGAAAATGACATCTTCCTTTTGGTCGAAACGCAAATGATTGTCGAAGATTAAGAATGATGATGAATGCGTTCATGCTCCCTCTTGACGAGTGCTCCCCCATGTTCGAGGCGTCAAGATATGATTAAAAATTTACAAACAAAAATAAGTGCAAAACTAGATTCATCCTTGGATGAGTAAAATATATACAACAAAGTGTATATAAGATGCACTCTATAAATGCTCGACGGAAGCTCCCCCTTGCTCGAGGGCGTCAAGTATGATCCTACAAAACAAAAAATAGTGCAATAATAGGTTTTGTCCTTAGACAAATATGTCATATACAACAAAGTGTATGGACGATTCAATATGATTTCTTGACGAATGCCCCCTAGCTTGAGGGCGTCAAAATGAACCTACAAAAATAAAAGTGAATGATGCAAACTTCATCCTTTGATGAGTAAGCCATATACCACAAAGTGTATATGCTTGAACCTACAAAAAAATTAATAATTTCAAACATTGTTCGGAGACAAGTATGCCATATACTAAAAGAAATGATATGAAAAGGCAAATTTCATCCGTAGACAAGAATGCCATACACACTAATGTGTATATTTGAACCTACAAAAAGAAAAGTTAGTGTAATATATACTTCGTATTTTGAGGAAGTCATATATAATAAGATGTATATATGATGTGATATGATTCTTCTAAAACTAGAATGAAATATGATTCTATAAAAGAAACTCATAGAAAAGTAAGCTAAAAAGTATAATCTTACTACTTTCATCATCGTGGTTGGCTTTGGTGGTGAGGTTGTCGAAGATTGTAAGGACGTGTTTGAGAATGAGACGTATTTCATTACGAAATTCACTTGGCTTTTGACAACATAGGCAAAGGTGCTTATGAGTATTGGGATATGTAGATGACCTGTCGATCCATATGTATTGTGGAAGGTGGTTCAACCTTCACGAGTAGTAGTGGTAGTGAGTAGTTTTTGGTTATGGTGGTGAGAAGTTTCATGGTGATTCATCTTTTAAGAATGACTCGGGGGAAGACTCAAGTTTGATAGTTGCAAGAAGGTTAGTCTCTAAACCTTACCTTGTTGGTTGATGAGGCAATTGAGGTGATAGACATGATGACTTTGTGAGTAGTGAAATATGAGGCGAAACATGGTGATGACAATGCAAGCAACTAACAATGTATGCACAAAGTGATGAAGATGATTATGCATGTATGATCATGTAATGAGAGAAATAGATTAGAGTATGATAAGGGCACAATTAACTTGCTAAAGATGTCGATCTTTATTGACCTACACAATTCCAAACGGGTTAGTTTTAAGTCAAATGCAAGAAAAGATAATATCATTTTACAACATGATAGTTCAAACATTTATACCAACAAATACGAATGAAACTTATTCAAGTATTATTACATGAAAGATTTAACAAGTAGACACACAGATAGACATATATGCAATCAAAACACGTTCGCAAATAGACACAAAAATAGAAATACTCTTAAGCTGAGCGAAAAAGAGGACATATGTTGCAAATAACTTAAAATGTCATAATACATGTTCGAAAACTATTGGATGATTCTATGAGTTTCAGAAGGACTTAAGAGCTAGATAAGTCAAAACTAACTATTGGGCGACCTTACTACAAGTATAAATAACCTAATTAAAGTGTTGAATGCAAAAGTTACCTTAAACCAAAAAATGCCTACTGTGGAACCGGCATGGACGGTTCCGTCTGCTCAATGGAACCGGCTTTGCTGCAGATAGAATCGGCCCCTGCAGACAAGGTTCCTCAAATCTTAGAATTCTAGAAATGTTACAAATGATTTCTAAACCTATTGTTTGCTTGAGATAGTGATTAAATATTTTTTTAATAATGCAAAAGGCTTATGGAAAAGATCCAACGCTTAGATCCTATGATTTTCTACTATCCGAAACGCTCCTAATTCTAAAGGGGAATGACAATCAAGAAGCACGAGTTGCATAAAAACCAACCAATAACATAAAGGATTCAGTTTACAAGCAAGTATTCAAGAATTCAAACATAAACGATATGAGAAATAAAAACATTCATACAAGAACATGTCCCAAATAGTTCAACCAAACACAAGTTTAATGAAAGAGATGACTTAGATTAGTAAATCTATTGCACTAACAATGACGTGAAAGATTAAGAACAAAGGAAACAAATAGGCATGGATCCAAAGATGGTGTTTTAGATAATGAAGATGAGATGAACTTGCTTTAAAAGAAAATCATAGATTTCTACATGAATATCAAGAATACTTTGACATAACATAAGTACACAAGAAGCAAATAAATTATGTAGCAATGTCAAATAAGGAACAAGATGAAAAGATTATGCAAACCATATTTGAGCATGTATAAATTAGACCATCATAGATATAAGAAGTGCCACCAATGAACAAGAACTACCAAACATAGACATATCTATATCAAAATCATCATGTATCAAAATGACAAAATATGAGATCATACAAGACATCATATAAGAGACAAAATTACTTCAGATGCAAACATCATGCAAGTCATGTTTAAGCCTTAACATTTAGTAACACAGATACAAGCATAAAAGCATTTAAAAACGAAACAAAACTTTTCCTAAGGATTACGCATTTTTTAATTAATCGAATAGTTATCAAACACTAAGATAACGACGAGGCAAATAATCAAACAAGAACATATAATCAACACATGTATATGAAAAGCAAGATTTCATGATAGATTAACGAAAGAAATATCATATTTACAACTAGTATGGAAAACATAGCATTAGTAGTGTTTGGGAGATGGAGAACAAGTTGGTAAACTAGTGGTTATAGAGGATTGACAAGGATGAAATGGCAATATCAAAATGTGTAGATAATTTTTAACGAAGTATTTTTGAAATGCACCTTTTTCAACAAGACCAAAAATATTTAACACCTTTGGCGGAAACGCCATGACCAAAAATTGACCTTTTGTTATTATCGTAGAAGTTGACAATAATATATAACAAATCCTTTGAGAATATCTGTACATGAAACTAGACTCAACTATCTTTAAAATGGCGGGTGGCACAACTTCTAATTTCATACGATTGATTTTATACAAAATTCCTAGAATGACCCATTTTCTACAAAACTTGTTGTTTCAATCTTATACATGGCTAAAATGATCGAAACTCGACTTCTATAACTTGACATAATATGAAAACTTCCAGAATTTATTCTTAAAATATATACTTAAATATCAAAGGCACACTTGGTCTAAATGAACCGCGAAACCGTTCTTTATAAGTTTTGGCAAACACTAGTTTTGACCCGTTTTATCCAAAACAATAACTTATTACTTTGACCCGCTTTGAAAAATAGTTTTAAAACCACAACAAGACATCATTACACTTCATCTTTACTTAAGTATTTCGGATGAAACATTCAAGTTGCCAATCCCACTTTTATGTGCATAAATTTTATGACAATATTTGTCAAAACACTTATCTAGCATACTTAGTTCTTATTCTTAAGGTTTTATTAAGATATTGAGATTATGCGAGAAGTTGAAATATCAAATACAAAGAAAGATACGTATGGCTATATGAGGAGCACGAGGCCTAGCAAAAGCTCCATTGAGCGAAAACATGAAATCGACAAATAGCATGGCAAACAAGAACTTATGTTCCAAAAACAAGAAAACGAAAATGCAAGATGTAAACAAGGGAAACAAGTAGCCATGTCACACATTATAATCATTATTTCTACTAATATGAGTTACCAAAGCATTTATGAAAATGCATTTTAGACAAAGTTAGGAGTTATCCCAAACACTCCTTTTAGAATCATATAAATACTTTTAAGAGCCTAAATTGACAAACGAGCAAACAAAAGACATGATAAGGAAGGCACATATATTTCACAAATAAACAAGCTTAAATATGATGAGAAATAAGCATATAATCAAGATATATAAACAATGCAAAGAAAAGCAACTAGACATTTAACATATCGTATGAAAAAAATCTTTTTGCCTTGTGTTGAATGAGACTATGTATACCAAGCTTGATTAATGGCCAAAACACTTTAATTTCAAAGAAGGATGTATCAATGTTCAAATAATACCAACTAAAATTCCCCGACTCAAAAGTTTGAGTTTCTATCTTAATACGAAACTTGAAATTTTGGACACTTTGTAGTATTTTGCAAATTCGACCTACTTAAAGTTATAATCAGTAACTCTAACCCATTTTATTAGAAACTATACTTAATTCCCTTTGAAATGGTAGGTGGCACGACTCGTACGGACATACGGTTAGTTTTTTATGAGCTTTCGAAGTTGACAAATTTTTTGAAAAACCTTCTGTAGAACCGGGTATGCCGGTTCCTTTCTAAAATGGAACCGTCTTTGTTAACAAAGGGAATTGTCGGTCTGATCGATTTTTCTAAAAATGCATATTTAGACCCGACGAAAAGGTTTAAAACTTGGCAGGCTTTAAGGTAAACTTATATAACAAATATTAGTCATTATTCAAGCTTGTATAACAAAGATATTCGACAATAAAAACTTCTAAGAATAATACAACGATATACTTTTCATATTAAGTCCTGCTTTTCGAATATTTTGATACGTGGATCGTACTCAGTTTTAAAAACCATTAGTTTTGAAAACTAGAGCCACGTAGCTTTGATACCATTTGTGAAAAACGCAGAGGGGGGAAGAATACGTTTTCGTTCAAAATCTAAAAACTTTCGTATCAAATACTTGAACAAACTCGACATATATGAAAAGTACCAAATATAGTATATGAATAATGAAAGCATAGAATAAGCAAGTAATCACAAAAAAATCATAAACATCAAGACACAACACAATCATAAGCATAAAATAAATAGAGAGCGATAAATAAAATAGAGAGCAAACCGGACACGATGATTTATAGTGGTTTGGTCACGGAGCTCCTCTCCACCCTACTCCACTCTTTGAGTACCCAAATTGAGATTTATTCCACTAGATCAACAAGCTCCCTTCTCGGCGGAGAAAACCTTACACACCGTCGCTTACACTTTATCCAGTACTAAGCTAAATACCGAGTCCTAACACCGGTAGAACCAGCCTAACATCGCTTACCCTTTATCCGATACAAAGCTAAATACCGGGTTCTTACACACCGGGTAGAACCAACCCAAACCCGCTATGTTTTATGGCCCAACATATCAAACCTTGTGTTTTATGGCACAAACACATAAACCATCTAATCTAATTGGTGATACAAGATAATGATGTGATTACAATGATTATCCAAGATAATATGTCTAATGGATATGAATGACTAATCTAAATGAACTTCCATTGATAGGAAGCCTTCAAATAGATAAAGATTATGCGATCTTTAATCTTATAGATCTTCAATTAAAAATGACAAGATCTCTAAGGCTTGCTTTAGTGGATCATTTTGGAAGTATGCTTACAAGAAAATGGATGTTAGAAGCATTAAGATCATGTGTTAATGAGGGGTTTTATGGATGCATAATGGCTGATCTAAATGTGTGTGAAATGATGGAGAGAATGTGTGTAAGAATGGGTGAAGAAATGGTGAGAATTAGCCTCTTATTTATAGGCAAAAGCTTCAACAAAATGCCAAATTATGTGATCTCATGCATGATGTAATATTTGATGTGCAAGAGATAAAATGAATTTAGTTAGTTGATTAACAAATGTATTTAGTAAAATGTAAAATATATTTTTATGAGTTTATGCATAAAAGAAAACTGTCTGACCCGACGGATCTGGCGGTTCCTTCCCAAAAAGGGAACCGGCCAATGTAACCAGAGGGAACCGGCACACATTTTTGCAAATTTAGATATGAGATTAATTTATGATAAAAAGATCTTATAAAATCCTAAGCAATCTTCAAAAATTATGGCTAGATTTGGAAAGATATGATATGACAAAACATAAAGGTCAACTTTATGTATGATGTCATGCATGATGTAAAATCCATATTTTTCTTTTAAAGAATATGTTTGAGTAAGATGTATATATACCTAAAAGGAAAGTTACTTGTGCAAAGTGCAAGATAGCTATTGTATACTTGTTCAAATAAAATATATATTTGGACATGAATTTGTATAAAAATACTTGTATATACAAAATGTGAAATGAGGTTTAATCATCATGCAACATAACAAACGTGTACGAACCTGTGTTGTAACATACGAGGAAAACAAGGCGTGGAGATGTGTTGATGTATATTGAGACAAAATATGATTACGAGTAACTTTTACAATTTATGTTATGTATTACAAGTTACATGTTTGTCATCAACAAAACAAACAAGACTGTGTAGATTAAATACCGTAATATTTACACTAACATAATCTATCTTAGAAAAAATAATGGTGATCTTATTGAATCCTAGCTCATCGAGACTTTACTAACTTACTGCTTAATGGCTCTTTATATAATAGTAGTCCATTGTCCAGATTTTACCCAAGGAATCAGAACGTTATTTGTTAATCCCAGGTCACCTGCTAGTCCAACTTGTACACTAAACCAGAGGAAAAGACAGGTCAATATTTGTGATCCTATTACTCTAAATATATAAAAATTGCAATATGGAGAGCTATCTCGGCATCTAGTCCACTTGGTCTGTTTTCTAGATCCAGTTGAATGAAGGTCGCATACTTAAGCACATAAACGAGTATAAACAGATAAACATAAAGCAACCCACGTCTTATAAGATGCAATCGAGATAAACATAAACCAAACGTTAAATTATCATAAACATGGCTAATACCTAAAGGTATTAGCCAATAACCATTGTAACGAATAAAAATATTATAGAAGAACAAATAAGGTAACCTAACCAAGTTAATGAATGATACCAAAAACCGAACGCGTATTTAGAGGATAAGAATTTACAAGGGTTTTCCTATAGATTAAAGGGCGTTGTAAGACCTTCGTAGCTTCTATTTTCTTCTTAAAATCGAACCTGGTGGTTAATGCCTTCTTCTCAGTCTTTGGTATATTTTTGCACTCTCAAATTCGTATTTAGGGTTCGGTATTTATAGCCTTTGGAATTCGGTCGATACGCCGTATTGGAAGTAGTTAATACGGCGTATTGGGGTTTTCTTTTAGTGGGGAGCATGATAAATATATTCCAGAATCTTTTATGAACCGCCAGTGAATACGACGTATGAGTCTTCATGGATACGGCGTATTGGTCTTCAAATCTTTGTAGTTGCTTGTGAAGTCAAGGCACAAATACGCCGTATCTTCCTTGATGGATACGGCGTATTAGATGACAGACCAACAGTCTTTAAGATTTCTTCGTTTAAGCTCCAAAATGCGTGCCTTTTAGTTAATCTTCACCAATTGCTCTATATTTACTGCAAATAACAAATATAAGCAATTAATTACCAATTCATGCATAAATAATATAAAACGAGCAATTTAGCTCGGATAAATGATGCTATAAAAGTGACGTTATTTGACGTCATCAAATATCCTCCAACTTGAATCCTACTTGTCCTCAAGTTGACTTTAGAAAACTTATGAAAATGTATCCCAAACCAAGGTTTAAGATTTTTTTCGTTTAAGCATTTTTTTTCATTTAATTACTAGCACACAACCAAACACCTCACGAAATAGGAAAATGAAAACACTAAAGTCACTCAACTAATCTATGTGGTAACATCTAACTAATTCGCTCAATTGCTATGTCGTGACGAGTATTCTATCATAAGCTTGGCAATGATACACATCTCCACCACTAAAGTTAAGGAGTGACAAGTCTAAAAAGGTAAATTGGGTTAAGGTTTAAGGGTTGATCATTCTTTCCAATCTCTATCGATACCAATATTCAAGAAAAGGTGACAAAACAACACATACACATCCATAACGATGGAATAGACATAGGATTAGTAATATTTACCAATAGCAATAGTAGTAAACCAACAAGGCCGAAAAAATCATATATACACATCCATAATGATGGAATAGACATACATGATTACGCAGATCCCCATTTGAGTAAAACCAAAGATAAGGATGATGAACAATATAGGGTATGGATCGTCTAATCTTTTACCAACAGTAATACACCAACAAGGCGGACAAAATCATACATACACATCCATAGCGATAGAATAGATACATGTGATTGCTCACATCCTCATTCGAGTAAGACCAAAGGTTACGGATTAGGTATGGAACATATATAATTGTTGTTAAATATAAAGAACAAAACAAATAAATTAAGTCCAAACAAATAAGGAACAATGTTGCTAGTTACTTTCCCGACCATCCTCATGAAAAAGACACAAAATCATAAACATAAATGTCTTGATCATAGATCAACAAAAACAGCCTTAGTTGGCGTTCCCGTAACGGTCAACTCCTAATCATCCATAATATACATACTATACAACATTAGTGACGATATCTACCACTTTATACATGAAAATCCATAGTTGGTTTATAATTGCGACCAACTAGAAATAATATACAACATAACTTTACATTGTTGGTTTATAACACGTACCAACGAATAATTGATCATTCAAATAATAATATCGGTTAAGCTTAGACAAACCGATTATCTCACAAATCTTACCTTTTTCTCTCTCTTAATCTTTTTTTGCATTTTTCGGTTTTTTTATTTTTTAACTAATACTGAATAACGGTGTATTTTTCACCACTTCATGAACATGATAAATCTGAATAATTAATATCCTATCATACTAGTGAAAGTAGTAACTACACGAGCACTAAGATACACTACTTTTACTTTCCCAATTGCATTGTGCAATTTCCTGACCTAATCATGGATAGAAAATTCACACACGTACCCAATTGCAT
>BQNB010007599.1:0-86791 GCA_026074375.1 Tanacetum coccineum | reverse complement strand
AGCTTAATAGCAATTTAGAAATATCGTTTCTTCTTTATTCTTGTGTTAAGATTCCGCATTAACACTTGATAATTCATAGTCAGTGTCTCTCATATAGTTGATTTGGATTTATCCAAGTTATCTATAGTCTTACAAAGGCTAGTTAGATCCTAAACCAAGGACCTACATTTTGGTTAGTTGAAAGTTTAGGCGAAACTTGTCGAATTTGGCAAAAATGAACTCTAGGAGTTAGTTGTGTTTGAGGATAGTTTTAGGACAATTGGTAGGGCCCATAGAGCATAAGGATTAGTTATAATTTATTAGGAAGTGCGGAAAACACCTGGAAACAACCCATAAAATTGACCGGTGCGGCAGCAAAGGCCAGCCGGCCGGCTGGGTTGGAGGGCTGGGCCAAGCGGCTGGCTGTTGCTGGTCTAGTTTCTTTTTCCAAGTTTGTACAGACATGTTAGGGGATTTCAAGTTCGGTCTTATTTGTTCGTTAATGCTTGTTTATGCTTATATTTGTTGTTTTTGCAAAAAGCTACGCAAAATTTGCATCCAAACCTACTTATTGAAAATTACGAGAAAAGAAATAAATAAGGTACTGTCGAATATCATGTGCAACCAGTGAAGAATGCTAACTTGAAGTGGAGAGAGTTACTGTCGATGAAAAGACATGGTTATAGTGAACGGTTATCTAAGTTGCAAGGTAAAGGATTTGGAACGCCGAGAGTTGCCGATTGGAATTTGTTTTATAGTTATAACTTTGAGGAAACTTTGAGGAACAAGATGAAGTTTGAATATATTCATAGTGATGGCGATGTCTTGGTGGATTACTCATGGGAGAGAGCTCTTTCTATTAGTGGGGATGTTTATCCGGAATGGTGCTTAGAGTTCTTGTAACACCCCCAAATTGGGTCGCAGCGGAATAAGGGTCTGGGGCGTGTTACTTCTCAGATCAACAACACAAGATAATATAAGAACGACCAAAAAGTCGTTTAAAACTGATACATTGGATTTAATAAAGTATGTGTTACAAAAGCCCGCAGCTTTACTTGTTTACTTGTTATTATTACAAAGATTTCCAGCCCATAACAGATACACAAAATGTAATGCGACTAAATCTTTAATGCATGACTTCATAATAATACCACCAATGTATCCTTCGCACCTCGTGCTTAATGACCTGAAAAACATTGCATTTAAAAACGTCAACATAAAGTTGGTGAATTTCATAGGTTTATGTAAATGTATATGCAGGACCGCAAGACTTTCCCAGTGACTAATGAACAGATGCAGACTTCACAAAATGTAATTACGTTGACCTATGCTCATGACACGAACGCTCGAAATAATTGAATACAAATATATAAATATTGCCTACTTGCCACGTGTGATGGAGTTCAACCCGTAACATCCAGTATCCGACATGATTATACTTTCGTTTCCAGTTGATTGCTTGCTCACATACCGAAACGGGGAGGTCAATCCAAATAGATCTATCTATAATCAATCGCGCTTCCAATACCAGGAATTAACAAATTCTGATTCTTGGGCATAGTGTGGTTATCGTACTTAGGAAACACGTAATCATGATAAATTGTTACACGTGCGTCTAATTTGTAAAAACATGCATATGTTTCTCACCCCCAACAACTTGTAATTTAATCAAATTGTAAAACATGGGGCTTGAATACTTGATGTGAGTAAACTGTATAACAAAATATCCCACTTGCGTCCAATTTATAAAACAAAGCATGTTTCTCACCCCAAAACTTGTAAATCAATAATTGTAAAACATGGGGCTATGAACTCACCTTGAGTGAGTAAACTGATAATAAAATATCCCAAGTAAAGACGCGTCACGCTAACGCCCGAATGCAACCTAGATATTATAGGTCAAATCAGTATTCAAGTACGTTGTCTAACAACAACCGTATATAATCCTATATAGTTATCATCGTACTATCGTTCGGGCTATCATAATTTAAGAGGTCATGACATGACGTACGAGGAGTTAGGACACTTTAAATCGTAAATCCAACAACTCGTCAATACGCCATCCGAAGAAGCCTCATTATGAAATTCCCTAGTAATATAGCACTTTGATAACTAATAACATATATATTCTATATAGCTATATCACCATCTAATCGTTTAAGTGAAATCGTAATTATAAAGTAAAAACGTTTATAATTACGCCTTTAGTAAAAATGACATAACTTTGTCGTTTTAAGCCCGTTTCTCGCGTTTCTTACGCCCACGCTTTCGTATTAAGACGAGTGATCATAAAATCACATTTTTAGGTTTTTGAGATTCTGTGATGAATAGTGTTTTTACTGTTCACAACAGCTATAAATTTATTTTTATACTTTTAATTAACGTAAAACCCGTTTTTGTCGTATCTTATTCGTTATAGCTCCGTTTTTAGCGATTCTTTCGAACACGTTCTCGTAATTGAAAGTTTTATCATATTATTGATGTTTATAAAGTATAAGTTTCTGTGGTGAATAGTACTTTTTATAAAAATTGTTTTATAAAAGTATTAACTATCGTAAACTTGTAAATGGCGTATCTTCTTCGTTATTAATCGGTTTTTCGAGTTCTTTATGACCCCTCGATCCTTGTGACATGTAGTATTTTATAAAATCATAAAACATATATGTAAATTTCGAATTACAAACAGCCCCTAAGATATTATTTTCCAAAATGTGTTTAAAACTTGTTTTTAGGACTTTTTAGCTTTACCACTTTGTTACAAACCCATTAGAACCCTTAATATCTTATGTCTTACATATATTAGGTCCATTAGGTTATGTTTTGTTCATGTGAGTCCAAGATAACAAGATTAACATGTTATTTTACCATTTTTACTTGTAACTCATAAGTTGACTTTTAGAAACCCTAATTTGCACTTAAACATGTTAATACTTAACCAACATGTTAAAACACTTATATATCCCTTTTAACATCATATTAGTATCCATATGGCATGTAAATAAGTTCACAAAACATTGACAATAAGTAAAAATTCATTTTACATATTCAAGAGTACCCTAGATGGTGATTTAGCTAAATATAACATATGAACACATAAAATCTTAGTTATGAAATGATTAAGCTTTATATATAACCTTGTGTGGATGAGTAGAGATGATAATAACAATCACACCCTTGTGATTAAACCTCTTGGCTTGAAAAATTAGGATGAAACCCTAATTTTTACCAAAAACCCTAATCTTGCAATATCTTGTTAAAACCCTTTCAAAGCTTAACCAACCCTTCAATTCTTCTTAGAATACCTTAAGTATGATATGTAAACACTTAATATGTGAAGAAAATCAAGTGTGGATTTGCTTTGTGTGGTCTTTTAATTGTGCAGTGAGCTTCCAAAGAGAGACAAGAAAGTTTTGTGATTTTTGGTTAAGTATCTATGAAAAGAAAGAGTGCATGCATGCTATTTATAGTGTAAATATCTAACTAACCAAACCATGGTCACTTTCTAACCCTTGCTACAAGGTTAATTAGTCAATGTGTGGGAAAGGTGGTTCATGGTGTAAGAGTTGGTGTCCCTATGGATCTTTCTTAAGCTAGATATTTGTGCGCAATTGATTGGATATGTCATTGGTCCTATCTTGGAAAATTTCGGCCACATATACAATATATGTGATTTATATTGTTTATTTGGGTATTGGGTTTAATCGTGGGTATTCGTTTTAAGCGTAGTTAGGTTTTGGTGCTTTTTGGGAATGCCGAACGCGTTTTTATCGCGAAAACGTAAGCATTTTACGTAGCCAAATTAAATATAAGATGGAACAAAGTTATTAATTATCCTCTTAATAGAATCACCTATATAACACATTTCTTAGATGTAAAACATTTAATCGTTTAAATGCCGTTTTACCTATTGACATGATTCAATTTTTTAGTTTAGCGATCTAATAAGACATTTAAAGCATTTATCGGGTTTAAAAGCAAAACGCGTAAAAACCATAAAAAAATACTATTCAAGGTATGATCATAATGTAGTCTACATATGACCATAAACAATATGAGGTGTTATAGTTCTTCTCTACGATGTATTTTGACAAAGGGGTTGATAGAACTAAGTTGACGACGGAGAAGTGTATTTGGTTTACGCTTTGTGGAATTGAGAAAGTGCTTACTTTACCAGAGTTTGCGGTTTTGTTGGGATTATATGAAGAAGAGGAGTTGAATCATCGTTTGTTTGATATACATTTCACTAGGTTGGAAGTTGATGACAAGTTATTCCACCATGAGGCATTTTGGCAAAAGATTGGGACACCGAATAGTACTAACCCAAGAACATCACTCATATGAGGATTGTGCATAGGCTATTGGTTGGATCTGTGGTTCATAGGGCCGGTAGCAAGGCGAGGTGTCAAAAGATGGATATGTGGATAATGAGAAGAGGGAGGGGAAGACAAGAGAAAAAGGCGGGGGGGGGAGAAAGAAGGGGAGGGAAGGAGGAGGAAGAACTGAAGAGAGAGGGGGAAATGGGGGGGGGGGGGGAAAAAGGGGAGAAATAAACGGAGGGGGGAGGAGGGTAAAAAAAAAGCGGACTGGATGTGGGAGATATGAAAAAAGGAAAAAAGAAGGGGGGGGGGACGGAGGAGGGAAAGGGGGGGGGGATAGGAAGACGAGGAGGGGGAGAGGGAAGGAAAAGGAAAAAAAAAAAGGGAGGGGTGGATAGGGGGAAAGATAAGAAAGGGAGAATGAAAAGGGACAGGACGGTGGGAAAAGGAGAGAGGAAGGGGAAAACGGAGAATGGAAAAGGGACGGAAGGAGGAAAAGGAGATGAAAGGAGGGAGGAAGAAGAAGGGGAGGAAATGAAAAATGAAGGGGGAAAAAAATAGAGTGGGGGGGAGATGGGAAAAAGAAGGAAGACGAAGGAAAGAAAGGGGAATGGAAGCTGGTGAGAGGAGGGACGGTGAAAGGAAAAAAAGAAAGGAAGACGGAATATGATTGAAAAAGAGGAGAAAGGGAAAGGGGAAGGAGAAAGAAGACAAAAGGTAGAGAAGGATAAATAGGGAAAGGGGAAGAGGGGGGGGAAAGTAAATAAAAAAAAAAAAAAAAAAGAATAAGAGAAGAGAAGGGCAAAAGGGAGATAAGGGAAGAGGTGGAAGGAGAAAGAAGGGGGAAGAGGGAAAAAATAAAGAAAGAGAAGAGGAAATAAGATAAGAAAGGAAAGAAGAGGGGGGAGAAAAGGTGGAAGAAAAATAAAAAGAAAGAAAAGGAAAGGAGAATGAAAAAAGAAAGAAAAGGGCAGGGGAGAAAAGAAAAGAAAACGGGGGGGGGGCGCAACAAATGAAGAAGGGAAGAAAAACAAAGAAAAATAAAAAAAGAAAAGGGGAAAGGGAAAAAAAGGGAAGAAAATGAAAAAGAAAGAGGGGGAAGAAAGGGAATGTTAGAATAGAAACAGAGGGGAAGGAAAAAGGAAAAAAAGAAAGATAAACCCTAGAGACAAAATAAAAGAAGAGGAGAACATAGGAAGAGACATGGAAAGAAAAAAGAAGGAAAAGCGAAAAAAAAATAGAATGAAACCCTAAATTTCCCAAGTTGGTAAGAGGTGTTTAATCCCTTTCTTCCTTTTCTTTGATTCCTTTCCTTGTTCCTTGAAAATGGGTTGTAACCATAACTCCTTGAAACCTTCTTAGAATACCTTAGATATGATGTTGTGTTTGCTTGTTCTAATGATAGAAAATCAAGCTTGCCTATGGATTTGGTTTTGGACTAAGGTTTTTGAAGCCGTTGGTGGGGGTTTTAGGATTTGAAGGGAGATGTGTGGGTAGTTTCATTTCGTTGAAGTGAACAAAGTGAACCAAAGGAAGTGGAGAGAAGAAAGAGATTTTGTTATTTCTTTGATAAGGAAATTTCAATGTTGTTATGGACTTCTTAGCTAACACAATGCATGTGTATTTATATACTTGGAGAAAGATTTTTGTGTTCCAAGTGGAAAAATGTATGCATGAAGAAGTATGTTGCAAGTTGGCCAAAAAGCTATGGAAGAGCTCATAGGGCAGTATTTTGATAAGGATTTGGCGAGTCTGATAGGACTAGGTCGTTATTTTTGTCTAGTAATAAGTCTAATTTATAGATATAGGTTTCTTTCCCTAGGTTTATAGTTAATATTAATATTACAGTAGTCATTAAATTTTACAAGTAATATAGAGTAATGTCATTGAATGAGTCATGGTTTCATGTTGCATTTTGGTTTTGGCACCATGTTGATGTTAGATCTTTTATGTAGAAAGGATAGTTGTTGAAGTAGTTCTTGGAGTTTTCTTGTCTCATCTATGGCTTATCCTAGTATTAATAACACGAAAAAAAATTATATGCCATTGTGTTGTATATGGTATTAGGTATGTTTTTGGTGCTTTTATAATAATGTTAAAGTTGTTATACTTGCCATTAATTATATGAAGTTATAATTAGTATAGACTTCGTAGGAAAAGAAAAATGTTTAATCTTTTTATAACTTATAACTGTTACATTGCATAGTTTAGTTTGATTTTTGAATGGAAATTCCTATGATTTACTTCTTAATGATTATGTATAATAATTATGATTTATAAAGTGATAAATACTTGCAGTTTTAATTTAAACTTTTTTAAGTAGTATTGAAGTAGAAAATAAATTTTGGGTGTTATTTGATTGAAGCGTAGATAAAGTTTTTAACGTTGCTTGCAGGTAAGGCTTTTTATTAAACTTCTTAAACGTTACTTTATCCACGAAACGGTAAACACTTAACGGAATCCAATCTTGTAAAAAAAAAATAGGCTTGGATGTAGATAGTATCCGGTTGGAGCTGATTTTCATATGGGTGGGTGGTACTGGTGTGTTTGTGTTGATGGGTTTGTTGGCTTTGGGTTGTAGGTGCTGTGGGGGGAGCGTTTGTATGTGGCGTTGCGGGCAGTCGAGGTTTTTTTTGTTTTTTTTTTTGATGGTTTTTTTTTTGTTTTTGAATTTTTGTTTTTTTTTTTGTTGTGATGTTTGTTTTCGTTGTTGTGATTTGTGATTTGGTTGGATGTTGTGTGTGTGTTGGTTGGTTTTTTTGTGTGTGTTTGTATTTTGATGCTGATTTTGATTGGGTGTTTATTTTGTATTTGGTATGGGGGTGTATGATGTGGGATTTGTTATGTGGTTGATGTTGTGTATGATGATGTAAACATTTAATTGTTTAATGCTCCTGGTTTATCATTGAACATGATCATTTTTAGTTTTACCGCGGATTTTATTAATTTAATCTTAACGTTTACCCAATTTATAAGAGGAAGGGGGAAAGAAAACGCGGTTAATTTGTAAATTATATTCATTTTGTTATTTTTCTTTTTAGTGTTTAAAACCCTTTAAAAGATACAAAAAAATTAAAAATAAATTGTGTTGCATTACATATTGTTCGTTTATAATATGACCTCTCTAAACACGAGGGTGTTATCGCTTATTGCACGTTTTTGTTTGCTGATTTTTGTTGAAGCACTTTCTATGGTCGAAGAAAGTGTTGTGTTTTGTTATATCCCAGTTTTTTGGGTTTTTGTTTTTGTTTTTCTATGTAGTGTAGTTGTTTGGCGACGGGTGGGTTTTTATTTTTTTACGAGGGTTTTAGACACAAGGGTATCCACTCACTGGTCCGAATTAGGGTGCACGAAAACAACAGAGAGGATAATCCGGATTTAAAACAAAAGGATTCAAACCAAACTCTTCCGCGATTCGACCAAAAGAGGCTAGATCGGACAAAAAGAGTTATGCCGGATTCTTTTTTATTTATTTTTTTGTTTTTTTATTTCTTTTTTTCTATTAAATTAACTAATTAAAGGCGTTTAACCGTTGTGGATCAGTATTAAGTGGAATAGTATCAAGTTGGAGATTTAAGATTTTAAAGATAAAGTTCTTATGCTAAGGTTTTGCCTTGGATTGGAAAGGGGGGTCGTTACATTTTGGCAAAACGGCGGGCAAAAGTTAAAGGGGAAGGGGGGGGGGAAGTAAGGGGGGAAGTTTAAAAACCCCAGATATGTCGGACCCTTGCTAGGTTTGTTAAAAAGGTTTTGGAGTGGTTGGAGTCGTGTTTGGAATTTGGTTTTGGTTTTGGAGTCGTTTTTTGCTTTTACAAGCTTGAGCTTCCTCAATGACGCTCGAGCGGAGGGTCCACAACATTTCATGTGAGTCCACTTTGATAGAAATATTTTTCTTCTGACAAATCCAAATTAGGTCGTTCCGTTGGTAAAGGAACTCCCTCCAAGTGGTGGATTGATGGATGAAATGACCACAGCTCCATTTTGTTTGAAGAGCTTGTAGGTAATCACTTTGGATCGCGAAGTTCATAGTCAAAACAATTGAGGCGAAGCGTGTTGTTTGTCTATGGATTGTTTCCCAAATTATGTCACAGGGTTTCGATGGAACTTAGGCGAAGGCCTCATGAGTTTACTAGGGAACGTTTGGAAAGATCTATTCAGGGAAGAGAAAATACCAACATCTTCACCAAGGACTGCACCTGTCATAGGTGCTCTTTCCGTTGTCCCTAAGCTTGAGGTCAAGCTGCCACTTAATAGGGGGGGAAGACGCTTAATACACCTCGTGTTTTTGTTTTAGGTCATATGTACTAGACAGTCATGTAATTCCACGATTTTTTTTTAGGGGTTTTACGCGTTTGCTTTAATCGGAACCGTTAAGTGATATCGTGTTTTTTAAACGTTAAAATGATCATGTCAAGGTTTCAGGCATTAATCGAGGGTAAATGTGGACTGCAAGTAAAGGGGTGGCTGGGAGATGGTTATACTATATTATTTTATTTTTATTGCTATATTTTTTTTGTTATTGTCATTTTATCTAATTTGATATTATTATTAGGTGTGGTATAATTATTAACATTGACCATGTTATGTTGTTTTTGGTTACGTTGGAAGTGGTGTACGTTGTTTCACCGAATTATAGATTATAAGTAGTTGTAGTGGTTGAGTTTGGCCCTGCCCGGGAAGTGGGGTGGTTGAGAGGAAACTGGGGGGGGTGTGTTCGGTGGCGTCGAGGGCTGCACTCTCTCGTCCGCCTATTATGGGGGATCCACATCTCTGTATGTTAGTTTGTGATGGGTTTTCTTCTGGAGTGTCACTGCTGTAGTTAGTCTTGGTGTTACGACTGGAAAGAATGCTAAAGAAGTGCAAGTCAAACGTCTACCATGTGCAAAGTTTAAAGATTTTTTTATACACTTTATTACACATCTATAACTACATTTCATTACTTCAATATAATACTTGTTATCACGATGTAATATTTCAAAAGAGTAAAATTTTATACAAAGAAAAAGTATCAAAAGGTATTTCTAAACCCTCCCAGAGCTGATGAACGTGTTGTTTCATATACTAGGAGGAAGCCAGGAAGCCACAAGATATAAGACAATAAATCCCTTCACAAACTTTACTTCCAATTTAAAAGATCCTTTTGCATATGCAACTTGGAATCATATGTGGACTAGCTAAGATGTTTATTTTTCTTATCCCCCTCCTAATAAGCCCAGATCTTGTTTCTCATGTCTCTTCCCAATCCCTTTGTTGCCCAACCCTCTTTTCATATGTTAAACTAGACATTCCTCAAAAATATTCATATCGATCACCAGTAGTATGTCACGTATATATATGCATGCATTGTGCTTTGAGCTCGAAAAAGTAAACTTCCAGTTACTCCTTTATCTTTACATGAAAAATCACGCAAAAAAAACAATAAAAAACTATTCCCTGGTGTTTTGTCACTCTTACTAACCCCACAACGGCTCTCAAAACCCTTTCAACTTTACACAATCTCATACATAAAATTTCTATACCACATATACTAGCATACACCAATCATATCTAAGATTACTTAAGGTGGTTTCAAGGACTCTTGGCTTGAGTTTTTTATTAGTTTAAGCTTTTTGCAAGCAAAGGAGGGGAAGCAAGGAGGGAAACAACGAAGAAAGGGAAAAGAAACAAGGGAGAAGGGGAACAAGAAGAAAAGGAAAGAAAAGGAGAAATAATTAGGGTGTACTCGTGGGGAAAAAAAAAAAAAATATTAAAATAAGAAAAAAATAAAAAAATAAAAAAAAAAAAAATTAAGGGCTGTTTCACCGTATTTTGGCTAGCTAAAGGGTGTTTTTTTTTTTTTTTTTTTGTAAATCACTAAGTTGGTTTGGGGGGTGGGGGGGGGGGGGTGGATTGATGGGATGGTGAGGTGGGGCGCGATAGCAGCCAGGTACAAGGGGTGTTGATAAATTTTAAATGCTTTTGTTAATTCTTGTCATAACTGTGTGATTTTATGGGTGTTGTTCATATGTTCTATCTTAGCGCTAAATCCCTATCATTTACGGGTACTTTTTGAAATATGTTGAAAAGGGGAATAGGTGATTTTTTATTTTATTATTGTATTTTACATATGATTAATATTTTGTTGAACTTATATACATGTTATTAATGGATGGTGAATTTCATGTTAATAAAAGGAATGTAATATAAAGTGTTTTAAAACATGTTTGGTTAGTAAAGAACATGTATAAGTACAAATTAGAGGTTTTTATGGAACTTTAATAAGTTACAAAGTGATAATGTTGTAATGTGCTGTTTTGGTAATGTAAAATTAACATGTTTATTCTTATTTATCTTGGACTCTCTTAGGAAAACATGATTCTAATGGACTGTATTAGTAACAACATAAAGTTGATAATTGTTGTAAAAGTACGTGTAACAAGGTTGTTGAAGCTTAATGGTACAACAATCAAGCTTAAACTCATGTTTGTAAGAACCAAACTTCAACCCTTACAGTTTTGTTCGAATTCGAATTTAGTTTAGTAACAGGGCCATATTATGGTTTATATAGATGTGTACATCTCGTAAGGGAGTCCAAAATGATAAGATACTCGAGAAAAAAAAAAAAAAAAAAAAAGAAAAAAAAAAAAAAAAACGGAATAGTTGAATAACCGATAGAAGATAATACTAGTTACGAGGTTTACGACGCTTAAAATACTTTAGTAAAACAAATTTTATTAAAAAATTTATATTCATGGCAGTCAGCTTATCTTTGTAAAACATCATAATATGATAAAACTTTCAATTACGAAGAACGTGTTCGAAAGAATCGCTAATACTATCGGAGCTGTTATTACGTAATAGAGATACGACATTTACGGTGTTTTAGTTTATAAGTGTAATCGGGTATGAAACAGTAAAAAAACATCATGACAATAGAATCTCCGAAACTAAAAAATGCAATATTATTGATCACTGTCTTAATACAAAAGCGTTTTTTGTCTGGCGGTGGTGGCGCACGTGTCTGCAATGGGGTAGGTCCGGTGGGCTTGGTTCTGGTGAACATTGTCCATAGCTGGTTTGGGCAGTAAAGATGATGGATCTTGGTTGGGCGTTTAAAGAAGAAATGTACCTTGTGGGGTGTTGTAAGAAGCTTTAGTGTGCGTAAATTAAGAGAATACGCGAGAAGACAGAAGAAATAGGAGACGAGAAAGAAGAAGAAAAGAAGAAGAAAGAAAGAACGGAAAGAAAACTGGGGAAAGGGAAAGAGGAAGGATGGGGGAGGAAGGATGAGGAAAGAAGAAGAAGAAAGAAGAAGAAAGGAAAGAGAGAGAAAGATGAGAAAATGAGAAAAGAAAGAAAGATGAATGCGAAAGAAGGAAAAGAAGGAAAGGGAAAGATAAGAGAAAGAAAGAAAGAAAGGGAAAAAGAAGAGGAAGGACAGGGAGAAAGAAAAAGAAAGGAAAGGTACTGAGAAGAAAAAACAAATAACTTTTTTTTTTTTTTTTTTTTTTTTTTTTTTTTTATTTTTTATTTTTTTTTTTTTTTAAAGGAAAGAGAAGAGAAGAAGAGGGGGAAACCAGAGAAAGAAGAAACAGGAAGACGGGAGGAAGGGGGATAATGAAAGAAAACAAAATCTTTTACTTTTATTTAAAAATTATTTAAAACGACAACAAAGCTTATGATTTATTTTTGCCGTAAACGTTCTATAAAGGCGTAATTTTTTAATTAGAATCGTTTTTTACTTTTTTATAAATACTGATTTCACTTAAACGATTAGATGTGATTTTGATATTGCTATATAGAATTATTATATTTGTTTAATTTGTTTATCAAAGTGCTCTTTATACTAGGAAAGTTCACTAATGAGGCTGTTCTCGTCCTGTGTGCGTTGTCTTCGGATTGGCGTTGACGTCATAATATATTTAGACTCGTTCTCGTATTGACGAGTTGTGGATATGATTTACGATTTATTTTTAAAGTATCCTAAACTCCTGTCCGTTCATATGTCCAATGACCTCTTTAATTATGATTTGTTTAGCCCGAAACGATAGTACGATGATAACTTTATAGGATATATATAGGTAGGTTAGTTGTTAGAAATCGTACCTTGAATACGGATTCGACCTATATTAACTAGGTTGCAATACCTCGGGGGCGTTAGCATGGACCAATTGTTTTTACTGGGATATTTTATTATCAATTTACTCACTCAAGGTGAGTTCATAGCCCCATGTTTTACAATTATTAATTTACAAGTTTTTGGGGGTGCAGTACCTATGCCATGTTTTACAAATGGACGGAAAGTTGTACAATGTTATCATGATTAGTTTTGGCCTAAGTAGCGATAACACACTATAGCCCATGAACTGTCCAATTATGGAATTGGTGAGCGCGAAAATGATATATAGATAGATCTATTTGGGATTGACCTCCCCGTTCGGGTGACTAGCTATCACTGGAAACGAACGTATATCATGTCGGATTTTGGATGTTACGGGTTGAACATCATCACGGGCAATGTAGGCATTTATTTATATTTTTGTATTATTTTATGCGAGCTTCGGTTTTTTTGTCTTGCAGCTTAGGAAAAACGTAATTACATTTTGTGATGTTACATCTGTTGCTTTATCACGGGGTAAAGTATTGCGGAACCGTTCAGGGGCATTCTCGTATTCGGTTAACGGTGGCCTTGTCCTCGGTTTACTTGCCGGACCGGAGCCATTGCCCCTTCGCCTGGTTCCATTTATGCCGCGCAGGGGCGGTGGGTCCGTCGGAGGCCTGCCTTTACCGGCTGCTTCAAGACCCCTGTTAGTCCTACCATTCTAATCATTGTTCCTTTCTCCACTTCCCTGCCTTCCTCTCGCCCGGTATGTCTATACGAACTGGCCAGCTCGCTCCTGCTATTCTGGCTTCCTTTCCGCGTTTCCTCCTTCTCTTTCTCTCTTCCTTCCTCCCTTCCCTTTCCTCGACTTTGCATCCCGTGCTTGTAATGCTTTTCTTGTCTCTAAGTATGTTTCTTACTTCCCTGGTCCTTCTTTTCCTCTCCCGTTTGGGTGGCGGGTCGTCCAGTGCTGGTTCGGACAAGGCTTCCTTTCTGTTCTCTTTTTTTTTCCTGCATACTGCTCCGGGCGCTTTACCTCTTTTCTTATTTCTTTTCCTTCTTTTCCTTGCTTTCTTTTCTATATTTCTCTTTGTCTTCACTGATATGCTCCATTTTTTTCTGCCTCTTCGTGGATGGCGTTATAAGAAGAATGGGTGTCCTTATTTTTTGCGTTGTTTCCTTGTGTTTCCCGGGCTGGTTGCGAAAGAGAATCAAAGAGAATTTAAGATATACGCAAGGTAAAGGTGACATGCGTATATAGAAAGATAGAACGCAACTGAACCCAGTGATATTGAGATCTATAAGAAAAAGCTGCACATGCCAATGAATAGATAACTGAAGAAGGATATTAGAAAGCACAACGTAATAGAATAGTATAGAATGAACTTGAATTTATAGCACAAATATTAGATGCTTAATAGAAAATAACAGATAGGAATATTATTAGAATGGAATAGAAAGAATGCAAATTAAGAAAGAAGACATTAGGAATAAATTTTAAACGGAATTCTAGAAAGAGTAATGTGCAATTGATGACGAATATAAATGTATTTTTTTGTTGGAAATTAGATGCATAAGTAATCTTAGATAAGATAATGAAAGATTTTAGAAGAAATAGATAATGTACCCAATTCGTTGTCGAACAATATTAAGATTTATATTTATTTTGAAGATATGGGTTTAGGAGTTTGTATAAGTTAATGTATGTGTAATAGATTATGAATTCTATTAGATAAATATGATATTGAATTCGTTGTTTGTGAACTTGTTATGTATGATGTCTGTTGTTATGGGATCTTTTTGTTTCAGTTTGATTCGAGATTTGAAGAGTGTGTGGTTGTTTTTGTGTCTTGGTTGTTTTTGTTGGTTTGGTGGATTTTAGAGGGGCGTGTGGGGTATGCTGAGTCTTATGGTATCGGATATTTGCTTGTGTTAAACCTATATATGTATTTTGCACCCAACGTTTTTGTTTTTTTTGACGTTTTTAAATGAAGATGTTTTTGTTTTTCAGGTTGAGCCGGTCGGCGGCTGTGAGGGTCAAAAATTATATGCATTGTTGTTAGAGTTCACACCAACGAACCCGGGTGCGAAGGGGTCAGCGTGTGTAGAAGTAGTGTGAGTTGGGCAATAATAAAGCTAACGCCGAGGGGTTTTGTGAAAGCGGTTTCTTAGCTGCGTTATTTTTCCAGTGCGGTCTTGCGATGGGGGATACACTTGTGGTTGTGGTTGGTTCTAATATTTTGAAAGTTCACGATGCATATTATTATTTATTTTTTGATTTAATTTATTTTATTTGTATTAATTTAAAGATTTTAGATGCAATTAAATACCATTTTGTTATTCTGTTTAATGGGCTGTTGGAACATCTTTAAATCTTTTTGTAATATAACAGTAAACATGGTGGTAAAGCCTTCGTGCTTTTTGTTTAACACAATAATTTATTAAATCCAAAATTGTATCAATTTGTGTAAAATGGACTTTTTTGGGTGGCGTTCTTTTCTTAGTATGATCTTTTGTGTTGGTGTGTTATTGATCTGAGAAGGTAAACATCGCCCTCCGGAGACCCTATTTTCGCTCTTCTGTTTTTTTGTTATTCTTTCTCTATTCGATTGTTTTCTGCTTTATAGTTTTTTTAGGCGAGGGTTCTCCGTTTTTTCTCGGCGTAAGAAAAGGAGTTAAGCGAAAGAGAAGAGAGTCTAGAAGAATAGAAAGGAGGAAAGAATAAGAATAGAACACGAAGACCTAATAGAGATAATGAGGGGAAGGGAGGAAGGTGGTTCATAACGCCAGGAAGGAAATGGTCTTAGTAACGGGTGTTGGAGTGTGTTTTATAGTTGGTTGGTGTGTTGGTTGTTGTTGGGTGTGTTCTATTTGGGATTACACTTGATTGAATAAGGCAATTCTACTTTTATTGTTTGTTTGCCTAATCCCCAGAATTTCCACACAAACATTATAGATCGAATAAGATTAAGGAAGGAAGAAAAGGAATGAAAGAAAATGATAAAAAGAGGTTTTTTTGTTTTTTTTAGAGTTTTTTTAGTTTTTTTTTTTTTTTTTTTTTTTTTTTTTTTTTTTAGATGAGGAAGAGAGAAGTAATAAAAAAAAGAAGGGTTTTTTTTTGTTTTAGAGAGAGAGAAAAAAAAAGGGAGGGAAGGGGGAAAAAAAGGTTTTGTTTAGTTTTTAGAGAGGAAAAAAAGACTTTTCTAGAGAGGAAAAAGTGAAAGGTTTTTTTAGAGTTTTCTTCGAGAGGGAGTGAAATAATGGGGAGAAGGAAGAAAAAAAAGAAGGAATATGAGGGGAGATGAGGGGGAGAAGAACAGGTAAAGGGAAAGAAAAAAGGAGCTTTAGAGGTAAGAGAGAGAGGAATGACGCGAAATAAAGGAAGAGAATGAGTTAAAAGACATTCTTAATGATATGAACAAACTTAATGTAAATTAGCCTTTGAGAGAGGTGAGATAATAAGAGATGTTGTTGGTATGATCTTGGGAATAGAAAAAAGTTGTTTAAAATGCCGTTTAACTTTTTCGCGAGGATATCTAAGTCCAAAAACGCATATTAACAGGTCAAAAAGCTTAGAAATAGATACTACATTATTTTAAGAAAAATATGGTTTGTGAAGAATTTTGTAAGAGTATTTTCATCATGTTCGGTCGAGTTTTGGGTCTCGGGTATAACTGAAAAGTTGTCCGGAATGGTGTTTTATGTCAAACACTAGTATACCCCATATTTAATAACGCATTTTGGCGGGTCGTTTTTGATAAGTCAAACTTAGGAAAAACATATATTTTAAAAAGTCAAATTTGGTCAAAATTTAAGAATGATCCTTTGGCGAAGTAGAAACCTCTTGAACTTGAAATATTATAACGGGAACTATTTTATAACTAATAGTCATACTTAAGCTTTCGGATGTGTCTAAAATCGAATTGGGTATAATGAGTTAGAGTATGGGTGCGTTTGGATGGGTTGATTGTTGTAAATTCGGAATAGGAATCTGGGCAGATTTTTGAGTCATCTTGCGAGAGTTGTAACTTAATCATATGAATAGCTTTTATTGATTTTCTTGAGGCTAAAACTATCTACAGAGAGTCTACATTCCAAATAAAGTGGTTTCATGAGTTAAAAGTGATCAGAGGTTTGTCAAAGTGATTTTACAAGATTCATTGTCAAATCTGAGTTTCATGGATAGTTTTTGCGTTGTGTTTGTGAGGTCAAAAACCATATCAAAACATATTTTCAATAGATGGGATTGCTACTGTCGTAAGTTCATGATGTATATGATTTTCAAGAATTTTTATAGATTTTATTGAAAGGTCTAAATGGGTCTGATCAAGTGAAACTTTCAAGTGGTTGCAGTAGGTCCTTCTCCGAATACTTCAAGTCGTCGAATTTTTGAAAAATAGTTAAACTTGTCAAACATTTTCAAAACAAAATAGTAGGTTATTAACACATTGAGGTTGTTAGAAATGGAGTATGGAAGGCGTTTGAGGTCGTTTGGTATTTCTTTAAAGGTTATCAAGTGACTAGGAAAATTGGTCAAAATCGAAAAAACTTAGAATGTATTACTAAGAAGTTAAGGCACACACATGGATTCTATGGTATAACTTTATACATATGTAGAATATACCTATTTATCTATATATGCAATTGATGCATTTTTCTTATAAGTTATATTCTTCTAATACGCGCACCATTATTTAGGTCGCGGTTCGGATATCTCGACTTCGTTTCTTCATTATTGATCATGATGCTCGCATCGTTGTTCGCTACTCTTATCCGATACTTTTGCTCAAGGTGAGTTCATAGCCCTACATTTTTTGTTTTAATGGTTTTCATAAACTATTTTCTGGGTGAGAATGCATGCTCGTTTTACTAAGTAAACTTATTGATTTCTACTACTTAAGCGTTACGTGACTATCTTTACAAAATATTTTACTTGCTTACTACATGACTTCTAAAACATGTGTGATACATGGCTATTTTATTATAAACTGATTAAAGCTTGGTTTGTTTACTACATCATTTGAGATCATTGAATTCCTATATATGAAAACCTTAAGTTTTGAACACATTATTTGTTTTACTTTGGACATAAGTGCTTTTCAAATTCTATTCTATCAAGATTATTGCCTGAATATTAATGCCTAAGTCCCTTCTTTGCTACTTAAGTCCCCTGTTTATCATGAACCGTTAGATGCTATTGTAGTAAGCGTGAGTGTTGTGGATATATCTATCGGGACTAACAATCCCCGTCCGGGTATTCAATAACCAGTGCCACGTCAAGCGGACACATTTACATTATAAATAATACTTGGGTGTTTGGCAACATCAAACTCTAAGAGAGAAAAATACCTGGGTGTTTGGCCGCACCAACTCTCGGAGAAAAATACTTGGATGTCTTGCAACACCAACTTCCTCTCTCATCATATGTTAATGTTCGGTGTCACGAGCTCAATGTGATAATGTAATAATTCCGTTACTTGACAATGTATTCGTTGCTCTGTCATTGGCTAATCTTTAACCTCGTGGTTCACTACTGATAATTTTTGATTTATTGAATCAGTACTTGGATTTCAGAAATAATACTTTGAAATGTTGTAACGCTACTTTTCTTACTGAAATATTACTTGAATTATTTCAGTACTGCTTTTACTTAAACCTATGAATTCACCAATATTATTGTTGACGTTTCGCATGTATTTTCTCAGGTTATTATTTTGCTAGCTGAGCATTGGGACTTGGGAGCATTCGATTCGCGCGGATATATTTTTGATGTTACATTGCAATTGTGAACCGTTGTAACACAGAGTATATTATAAAATTTATCGAATGGTTGGACCTGTTTCGACAACTTCTCACTAGAGTTTTTTCTTAAACTTGTACATTTGCATGAAGTACTCCCTCACGTTGTATTCCGCTGCGTTGTGATTTTTTGGGGGTTTACATATAGTTATCAGAACACAGTTTATAAGAAGAAGGTCATTTTCAAAACCTGGACTATAACCGTTTTTCAAAAAAAATTAAGAGTCTCTCACTGTTTATCCGATATCCGTGCGCTTATGCCTCCTGAAAGCTTATACTTATTTGATTATTAAGTTTATAATAAAATGGATTGATTATATAAAATACTGAACTCTGTGCAAGACATTGCAGTACGCAATGAGGTCTTTGCAACGATTTCATGACTTTTATGATACTATTTTAAACAAAAATAATGAACTCACCGCCAGAGCAGATTCCGCCGGCTAATTTGATCATTCGACTCCAAGTATGAACACTCTTCTTAAGGCTTTCAAATCGCATATGTTGTTTTCGTAATCCATCGTTTTGAAGTCTTCCAGTTGATGGGAGTACGACTTTAACTTGTCACTTCGGATCGTGCCGTATTTTGGCACTTACCTTTGGAACGCGATTGACTAACGTCTCATTATTCTCCTCATTACTTGTTATGATTTTGAAGAATCATCGCGCCAGAAGACTCCTCCTACTCAACGCTAATATTTTTTATGATCTCGTGATATGTTGTGGACAATCTTAAGTAGGCTAATTTATAATTATCTTATTGAATTGAACGGTAACGCCTCTGTCATTGAATAAGGAAATAATAAATCTGCTGAAAGCCATTAGATTTTCTAATTTCTTATTTACATGTATTGGGACAACCATTGGATGTAAATAACAATTTTTGTAAATTAGTGGGCCTTAAGTGTATGCATTCGTTGAACAACGTACTCGAATTGTTAAATCTGTTGTATAATAATTCCTTTTCTTTGTTCATTTAATCATTATCGTTATTACCTTCATACGAATGAGTCTTTAGACTTCTTTCAGTTTGTAATTAGTTCATTCAATTATTTCCAAATATGTATCTGACATGGCGTGCGTCTCTTTTAACAAGTAATACGTCTGTACGAATCACTCATTGTCTTACTCTTCTAATCGCCATTATCATTGCTTTGGTATCCAGGTGGGGCGTTATTATTATTCTACTTGGTTGTTTTTATGCATCTTCTCTCGTACTCGTAATAGTTATATGGATTCATTTTTACCAGAATTTTTGTATCCGTTCTCGTCCGACAAACTCAATGAGCCTAGTATATAGGATCGAATTAGCAACAGGACGGGCGCTCCTCGTAAATGTGGGGGAAGGTTGTGACATTACTCGTATTTTCTCTTTACGGGATCCAACATAAAATCTCGAATCCGTTTCGTCGATATTCCATCTTTAAATAAACAAATTTTCTGCGTTTTACCTACTGTTAATTTCGAATTTTGGTGTGAAAATGTCGAGTTTTATTAAGACTACATTTTGCGAGAGCCTTGCTTAGCGATTTTATATCCGTCTAATTAAGTGTTAGACTGAAGGTTAATTCTTTAGATTATTTTAACTTCGGGAGAGTCTAGGTTTATTCTTTTTTTTAATAATTTCTGAATTATCTTCTGTCTATCGTGTTTTTATCGACAAACCTGTCAAAAATTCTACTTTACAACACTTTCTATTAAAAATCTTAACTTAAAGTTTCTTTAAATCAAAATCAAATATATCTGTATAGCTTAACAGTTTTATTATATAAATATTAATTATAACTCAAATTTAAATATATATATATACTTATATATTATGATATATATATTATATAATAATAGTCCAAGTGTTATAATTGAGACAACCCCATTTTTCTCTTTTTATAGTATTCACACAACTTGTACAAAACTCTTCAAAATGCGAATCTAGACCATTAGATAAAAATATGCTTGAATTAACGATTAAGATTAAATGTGCCAAAATATGTGTAAATTATATAAAAATGAGGTATATTTTTTCTCTCAATCTTAAACAAAAGGGGGTCAAATGGATATAATTGTATTACACATTAAATGATTTTAAACCGATCTCAGATCTTCTCTCACTTCAAACCTCCAACATCCACTCTCCTCTACCATATCCCTAATCTTAACCGACCCCAAAAACATCGTCGGTTCTAAATCAATCAATCAGATAAAAAATAAACAATCGGTAAGATAATAGACAATTTTAATCTTGTTAGAATATTCATCTCTATGGATTTTTTAAATTCATAACAATGCATTGTGTGGTAGTTACCCAAGCAGGAAGAATCAAAGGTACTATAAACTTTTTATTGAAACGTAAATTACTTTTTGAGTCTTTTAAAACACATAACTCATGTAGACTCAGGTATCATAAATAAATTGCATCTCTAAGCTTGGAGACATCCATTTACATGGTTTGATTATGTGGAAAAGGTAAAAACTAAGTCTCCAATCCTAATCTTTAAATCGCATTAATTTGCTTATGCACACTAATAGTAAGGGTCAACTGGTTAGCAATAGTAATTATAACTTACTTAGATTGAGACTAATCATGCCGAATATTTGTTGTCATTTTGGAAGCCACTAGTCAGAATATGGTTGAAACATATATGTTTTTATTAAATTTAGCTAACTAGTTTTTTTAATTAATTTAATGGATATGGTTCATCAAGCATCAAAGTGTTTATGCTAAGTTAAAAATCGATCTTTAATTTATTATGTGTTGTCTTGTAAGCCTGACCTGTAACACCCCCAAATTGGGTCGCAGCAGTATAAGTGTCCGGCGTGTTTACTTCTCAAGATCAACAACACAAGATAATAAAAGGATCGACCAAAAAGTCGTTTAATACTGATACATTGGATTTAAAAAAGTAATGTGTTACAAAAGCCCGAAGCTCTTACTTGTTTAGCTTTGTTATTATAACAAAGATAACCAGCCATAACAAGATGACACAAAATGTAATGCGACTAAATCTTAATGCAAGACCTTCATCATATAACACCAACGTATCGCTTCGCACTCGTTGGCTTAATGACCTCCTGAAAAATATTGTCAATCTTAAAAACGTCAACATAAAGTTGGTGAATTTCATAGGTTATGTAAATGTAAATGCGGACCGCAAGACTTTCCCAGAGATAAGAGCAACAGAGTGCAGACATCACAAAATGTTAATACGTGTTACCTAAGCTCATGACACCGAATCTCGCATAATTGAATCTACAATATATAAAATTGCCTACAATGCCCGGTGAGATGTCAAACCCAAAACATCCAGTATCCGACATATATACGTCCGTTTCCAGTGATAGCTAGTCACCCGAATTGGGGAGTCAAACCCAAATATATCTGATCTATAATCATATCCTCTACATTTCATAATTAGACAGTTCATTGATTCATGGGCATAGTGTTAACGCTACTTAGGCAAAACGTACTCTAAGTAAAAATGTACACTTGCGTCCCATTTGTACAAAAACTATTGTCATATTGATTTTCTCCACCCCAAAAACTTTGTAAAGTAAAAACTTTGTAAAACATGTGTCTATAGAACACATCTCTTCATGAGTGATGTAAAGCTGAATAACAAAATCATATTCCCATGAAAACCCGTCGTCACGCTTAACGTTCTCCGAAATGCACCTATTTTAATATAAGGTCGAAAATTAGTAATTCAAGTATGTTGTCTAACAACAAACTGTATATAATCCTATATCGTTATCAATCGTACTATCGTTTCGGGCTATATAATTTTAAGAGGTCATGACATAGACGGACTAGTAGTTAGGACACTGTAAATCGTAAATTCCAACAACTCGTCATACGCCATCTAAGAAGCCCTCATTATGAAAATTCCTGAGTAATATAGCACTTTGATAACAAATAACATATATATATATAAAATATATAAAGAATATATATATATATATATATATATAATATAAATATTTAAATATATAGCTGTATATCTCCATCTACATGGTTTAAAGTAAATCGTCCATTAATAAAGTAAAAAAGTGTTTAAAATTACGCTTTATTAAAATATACATAACTTTTGTCGTTTTAAGGCCTGGTTCCGCGTATTCTTACGCCACCTTTCGATTAAGACGAGTGATCATAAATTCAACATTATTTTAGGTTTTTGAGATTCTTTATGATATAGTGTTGTTACAGTTATAACAGCTATAAAATCGTTTTTAAACTTTTAATTAACGTAAAACCCCGTATTTTGTCTGTATCTTATTCGTTAGAAGCTCCGGTTTTGTAGCCGATTCTTTCGAACTCGTGTCCTCGTAATTGTAAGTTTTTATCATATTATTGGATGTTTTAAAAAGTATAAGTTTTCCTATGGATGAATACGTACTTTATAAAAGTATTAAC
Organism: Tanacetum coccineum; assembly: GCA_026074375.1. Classification (NCBI taxonomy): domain Eukaryota; kingdom Viridiplantae; phylum Streptophyta; class Magnoliopsida; order Asterales; family Asteraceae; genus Tanacetum; species Tanacetum coccineum. The sequence goes on along the minus strand of BQNB010007599.1, from coordinate 64,209 downwards.
ATCATCAACTTGTAAGTTAGCGTATCTTCTTCGTTATTAATCGGTTTTATTTCGAAGTACATTATGACCTCTCGATCCTTTAGTGACTTCCTTTTTTAGAGATAATTATGATTATTATGCATATCCTCGTTATTATTATATAATGTAGTATTCTTTTCTTAAATTCATAAGACCTACCATATATGTAAATTTCGAATATACACAAATTAGCCCCTTAATAACAGATATTTTTTCTCCAAAATGATGCTTTAAAACTTTCAGTTTTTAGGAGGCTATTCTTAAGCCTTTACCACTTTGGGTCACTACAACCCATTTAGAAACTCCCTTCTTCTATATCTTATGTCTATAACTACATTATTAATAAGGTACCATCCTTAGGTCATGTTTATGTCCTTAAAGAGACCATAGTATATCCAATAGCACTTAGTCCATGCATACTTTCACATCTAACTAATCACAAGAAAACTTTTTTAAAAACCCTAACATTTAGTTCTATTACTTATAATTGTTTACTCTCTAAACAGCATCATGTTACAAACACTATACTATCTCCTTCTTTAAACATCATCAAGTAGATTAATCTCCATATGCCTCATGTAAACATAATGCTCCCACTAAAACAATTTAACATTAAGTCTAAAAACTCACTATCACATTTTAATCATAACAAGGAGTACCCTATATGGTGAATTAAGCTAGTAAAGCATATGACTACATAAAATCTTGAATATATGAATAGATGTAAGCTTTTTATATAACCTTGTGTGATTAGTAGAGAATAAGAATAACAATCACACCCTTTGTGATCAAACCTCTTGGCTTGAAAAATTAGGATGAAACCCTAAAATTTCCCAGTAACCCTTTTTATTTACCTTTCTTGCTTCTTCTTGCGCAAAAGGTGAAACCAACTATTGAAAAACCCTTAGAATACCTTAGATATGATGTGTGTATGCTTGAATAGATGATAGAAAATCCAGCGAATGGCTTTGGTTTTGACAAGGTTTTGAGCAGTGGCGTTGTGATAAGAAAAAGTAGAGTTTTTGTGAGTGATCTTTTATAAGAAAAGTGTGTTATGACTTCTTACCTCACACATGCAATGGTATTTATACAACTTGGAGAATGATAATTGTGTCAATTGGAAGTATGCAAGGTGGGCCAAGCTATGAAAGAAGTTAGGGCGTTTATCTTGATAATATTGGCTAGTCATTGATGATCATGTGTTCAAGTAGCCATGCTAATTCTTTATAGAAGATATATTTGAAGTTCTTGTGTCTCATACTAGGCTTTTCCTAGTCATAAATACACGACTATATATGTAATATTTTACTAATCTAGATATGTATTGAATCTCATTATATAATGAATACTTGAATTATATAAAGTATAGATGTAGTATAGACTTAGAAAACTGTATATCTTTGAACATTGAAGTTATGAATTTTACCTCCCCTTCATAATGAATATGTAATATATGTGAATAAATACTTGAAGTTTTTAAATAAACTTTAATGTATTTGAATTACTCAAATTTCCGAGTAAATTTGATATTAAGTGTTAGATTAGAGTTTTAACGTGCTTCCGGGAAGGCCTCACTACGTTAGCTTATGCGAAACGTGAAATCACTTTAACGTAACCAATCTCATAAATTAAAATGTCTGCAATCGGTATAACCAATTTATCCTCTAATACATCATAGTAACACACTCTGCTTAGAATGTAAAACTATTTACATTGTTTAAATGACCCGCTTACAACACTAGAATTCTTCGATTTTTTATTTTCTTAATCGCGATTAGCTTAACGATTAACTATTTACAAGCAAACGCGTAAAAACCTTAAAAAAACTAAATTGTGAATATACATAGATTCTTCAAAACAAATGAACCTAAAACACGTCGGGTAGTTATCCTTAGGTCCTTTCTCTCCTCTTCTACGATATGCCATTCCTTGCTCCTCCAAGGCTCTTATGACACGGCACTTGATGATGGTGAGGTCCTTGGGTGAAGAGGTGTAGATATTTCTTCCTGAATGATCTTCACGTTCCCAATTCGTAAAACACACAGACCCCGCCTAGAGTTCCATCGAACTCTTGAAAATTAGACACGGCTTTGCCTCAATTGGTTTGACTCTCGATCCATGATTTCCTATAGGCTCTTCCAACAAAAACATTTGAAATGCTATGTCATCCACATGCAGTCCTTCCAACTAGAATCGACAAATGGATCGTCAGAATACATTTACTTAATTTGGAAACAAGAAACGTATTGTGGACCTGCTCAGCTCTGAGGAACACAAGCTTTGTTAAGCAACGGCTCCTACCTTTTTCAACACTTTGAATGGTCCGACCATATCCAAGTGTTTTAATCTACCCCCATTTTCCAAAACGTATGACCCTTTTTCCCAAAAAAAGGGCCCCCGAAACCTAAGCATAACTTTTTATCTCCAACTTGAAATTCCATCGGTTTTATGCATTATAAATTAGCGTAAGCTCTTTTGTCCGATCGCGAGCGTTTGGGATCCTTTATTAATCTGGATGATACCTCTCCATTGTTTCTTGCACTACACTCTGGACCAGTGAGCGTTTTAACTTGTCAACCCTCGGCCCAACACACGGTGAATCGACACTTTCGATCCAAAAATTGCTTTCAAACGGTGCATCCTTAAAGCTAGCATGATAACTGTTATTGTATGAAAACGTCGACTAATGGCAAGTGGTTTATAACCCAACCATTTCCAAAGTCGATTACGCAAGAACGTAGCATACCTTGAGAGTTTGAGAGGATCATGTTTCTTCTTACTCGCTATGTCCCGATCGGTTTGGCAGGATGATATGCCGTACATCTCATAATCTCACAAACTTGTCTAACCCCAACATTCCTTCGCACTAGTGACCTCCAGAAATTCGTACATGCGAGGTCTCACGAGGATGCTCACGAATCATAAATTAAATGGATAACAGGTATCTCCATGCTTCGTGACTACCTCCCTTTAGGTACATTCTTGCCATTTTAATCCATAGGATCAGTTTCCCTCAATGACATAAAAATGGGCAGACCTGTTGTAATCGGTCAACGAGTCACCCAAACTAGTGTCCATGAACCGTTTGTGAGACTTGGGAAGCTTTCGTGACAAAATCCCATCGTTATGTGTTAGTCCCACTTCCAATGAGTATTTCGGGATGCACAACAAACCCGATGGTCCTCTGATGTTCGGCCTTAACCTTAGCCAGATCAAACATTTGCTAACATAGGTGCGATTTGGCTTAGACGATATTGTGGCCCACCAGTATATTTAAACAATACCACTAACTCAGCCACTAACACCCTATATATCTCTCTCACTCTCTCTATCTCTCTATCTCTTCTATATCTATGACTAGACTTGTTGGGACTCGTGCATGATCTCCACATTCCTTAGAGTCGGCCATGAACTCAATATACTCTACACACCACCATATAAACTAACCCACACCCCACACACACACAATCTACTCAACACTTATGTTCCACGTGGTTACAACTTTTCCGTTCTAAGTTATGAGCTATCACACACACAACACTCACCCGACACCAAGCTCGACAATCTCCATAAATTGTGAATGGTGGGTGGGGCGGACGGGAACATCCAATAAAACCCAATTTTTAATACCCATAGTAAACTTCACTGATATCTAAAAACACACACACTAGACAATACAGTAATAGAACCTCTATTCTCTATTACCCTCCCATAATAATTACACTGTACAGTAACACACACACCACACACATGTCCGATAATTAAGCAACTTGGGTGGTGAGGGGGGGGAGGTGAAAAATTGCTCCAACTTTTCCGTTCTAAGTTTCTCCGGATCTTTTGAATTCTCAACCAATATACCCTCAACATCCTCCTTCTTGATGTTCTCCGACTTTGGTGCTTCAGTCTGAGCTTTCAAGATTTATTTAGGAAGATCCAAGCCAATAGTCATCACTAAGACTCGAACCCTTAGTGGTTCTCGTTCCTTCCTGCTTAGAGCATCAGCAACAACATTCGCCTTCCCTGGGTGATAACTAATTTTGCAATCGTAATCACTCAGCAACTCTAACCAACGACGTTGCCTCATATTTAATTCCTTCTGATCAAGAATGTGTTGTAAACTTTTGTGATTAGTGAACATCGTGCACTTGGTTCCGTACATATAGTGCCTCCAAATTTTTAGAGCGAACACTACTGCCCTAAGTTCTAAATCATGAGTCGTATAGTTCTTTTCATGAATTTTTAACTAGCGTGATGCATAAGAAATCACCTTTTCTCTTTGCATCAACACAGCGCCCAAACCCTTCTTTGAAGCATCACAGTATGCGATGAAATCTTCGCTTCCCTCAGGTAAGGCCAGGATTGGTGCACTGCACAGCTTCTGCTTCAACAATTGAAAAGCTACTTCTTGTTTATCGCCCCAATCAAACTTGACACCTTTCTGGGTTAGTTTGGTCATTGACTTGGCGATCTTTGAAAACCCTTCGATGAATCTTCTATAATAGCCGGCAAGGCCCAAAAATTGGCGAATCTCTGTTGGTGTTTTAGGAGACGCCCAATCTTTGATAGATTCAATCTTGGCAGGGTCAACGTGAATACCTCGACAGTCAATCACGTGACCGAGGAATTGTACCCTGGAGATCCAGAATTCACACTTGGAGAACTTGGCGTACAATTCTTCCTTCTTAAGCAATTTCAAGATCTGCCTAAGGTGTTCTTCATGTTCCTTCTTACTTTTGGAGTAGATCAAAATGTCATCGATGAAGACAATTACAAACTTGTCCAGATACGGTTTACACACCCAGTTCATAAGGTCCATGAACACGGCCGGTGCATTAGTCAAACCAAAAGACATGACTTGGAATTCATAGTGACCGTATCGAGTCCTGAATGCAGTCTTGGGAATGTCTTCTTCTCGAACTCTCAACTGGTGATACCCTGACCTCAGATCGATCTTTGAATAAATACTCGACCCTTGCAGCTGGTCGAATAGGTCATCGATCCTTGGGAGTGGGTAGCGGTTCTTCACTGTCAGTTTGTTCAATTCCCTGTAATCGATGCACATCTGAAAAGAACTATCTTTCTTCTTTACAAATAGAACCGGAGCTCCCCAGGGTGAAGAACTTGGTCTTATGAAGCCTTTTTCCGTAAGTTCTTGCAGTTGCTCCGCTAGTTCCTTCATTTCTAACGATGCTAATCTATATGGTGCCCGTGCTACAGGTATAGCACCCGGTACCAAATCGATTCAAAACTCCACTTATCGAGTGGGTGGTATACCCGGCAAGTCCTCAGAAAAGACTTCAGGAAATTCTTGAACAACTGGCACATCTTCAAGTCGTTTCTCCTTTGACTTGTCTTCGTCTTTGGTTGCGGTGATATTTGCTAAGAATACGTGACATCCCTTCGTTAAATACTCTTGAGCCTTAGTATACGAGATGATGTTTAATCGGGTCCCGTGTTTATTGCTGCTTTCGTCACCTCGAACGATTAAAATTTCGTCTCCAAAAGGAATACGAACGATCTTTTCCGCACAGACAATAACGGCATGGTACTTTGCCAACCAATCCATACCAATTATCACGTCAAAACTACCTAGTTCTACGGGCATTAGGTCTATGTTGAAAGGATGATTTAAGAGGTTTAACGTACAACCCCGGATAATAGTGTTTAACCCAACTATTCGCTCGTCGGCTAGTTCGACATTATAATCATGATCTAATGCAGTCGGAGTGATAACAATTCGAGAGCTAAATGCAGTAGATACAAAACTCCTATCGGCACCGGTATCAAATAAAATAGATGCATATCGGTTGTTTAGGAGAAACGTACCCGTGACGACATTGTTGTCCGGGTTTGCCCCTGCATTGCCCACGGCATACACCTTTGCCTGAGCCTTGGCATTTCCAGCCTGATTACCCCGGTTGTTGTTGTTCTTCAATTTTGGGCAATCCTTCTTGAAATGCCCTTGAGCACCACATTCAAAACAAGCCCTCTGATTAGCCCCAGTGTTGACATTTGGGGGACTCCTGCAGTCACGACCTAAATGACCAAATCGGTTGCACTTGCTGCATTTGGGAGCACAAGGACCCTCATGGTGATAGTTACATTTGGAACACAGAGGTTTAGGCCCTCCGTATGGTTTCCTATCACCATTTCCTGCGGCATAAGCTCTTCCAGTGTTTTGTCTCTTGTTTGGTTGCTGATTCTGGTTGTTCCTGGCGGTGTCATCAGACTTTCTTTTGTTGTCAGCCTGACGTTCAGCCCAAGTGTTGATCTTTTTGTCCATGAGTTCAGTGGCGAACTCAATGGCATCCTGCATAGTTTTTGGCTTAGTCGCCATCACACTGCCATGGATCGTGTCGGGCAAGCCACCGACATATTTCTCAACTTGGTCTATTTCTTCCGGAAACATCCGATCGCACATTAGTGCCAGTTCTTGGAAACGTTGGCTATAGGTTACCACATCGTTACCCTTTACCTTCAAATTCCACATTTCGAACTCCAGTTTCTTAATTTCGCCCCTTGGGCAGTATTTGTCTGTCATCATCTTTTTCAGTGTCCTCCATGGCATTGCATGGGCAGCTTCAGGAGTAGTGGTCTTAACATGGGAGTTCCACCATGTAAGAGCATTTCCTTGCAGGGTACACGTAGCAAATTTGACCTGGCATGCTACTGTACAGTTGCTTATGCTGTAAACAGACTCCATCTTTTCAAACCACTGAGTGAGTCCAACAACTCCTTCAGTGCCCTTGAAGTTCAAGGGTTGGCATTTTAGGAAGTCCGGGTAGGTGCATTCACGAGCAACTTGCACAGGCCTTCTGGCACCCGTTCCTGAAGTATGGCTATCATCGCCATTTCTGGTTGCATCACGTGCTGCCAGTGCAGCAGTAACGCCTTCGTTAATCATTGCCTGAATTTGGGCGTTGGTGACAGATGTAGTGGTATGAGTGTCTGTGACTGGTGTTGGTGTTGCATCTGGGTTTAACCTCGTGGTCTTTCTCTTTGGTGCCATTTTCTTTAAATCACAAGAAAACATAATACCCGTTAGATTTCATAAAATCATAACTATGACATAACATATACACATTAAATAAAAACGAGATCACATCACACAGTGAAATGTACAACTGTTATTGAAATTAACCATAGTATAACCAAATCGACATTCATTTAATATAAATTCGATTTCATAGATAACATAATCCGTCCATTTCATATATAACTTGGAAAAACATACATGTTTGGTTCAGATACAAGATGATTACTACACTTAGGTTACAAGCTTCAGATAACGATAATCCTCTCCAATTGTGCCGCGCGTCTCAAGAACCTGCAGCGCAACAACACACACATCTCATCAGCATACGGGTATCACAGACGTAACTCCCGAGGACTTATTGATTACACGTACCACACTCTGCGAGAGTGCTTACAAGATCTAAGCGCCAAACACAGCCTCCAGAGCCAAAACTAGCCTCGGAGAATAAATACCCGCTGTTAGAAGGAGAGGCGATCTCGTCAACCTTTGAAGTAGCGTGAAGAGCGCCTAGGATCATCAATTCAGCCACAAACAACACCACATTATCACTTATACAAGAGGACGAGCGGCTGAAGACACACAACACTAAACACCATCTATAACTCAGTCGTGCGATAATTATACAGGTGTGGAACAAACTACCGCGCGCAACAAACGATACCCTGAAAGAGGTCTGCATAACATAGCTAACAACATAACCAAATCTAGGACTGCTACCTCCTCCACTCACCTAGTCTCTGTGCGTGTCCATCCATGATGTCCTATGACACAGGACGCTATCAGCGGGTTCCCTTGCAGATGCCTCAGAAGAGCCCTGTCATCATCCATCGCCGTATCAGTGTCAAACTGCAGTTACGACTCCATGTCACGAGAGCGAGAACCTCCAGACAAGGAGCACAGGTGCACCTCGTGGCGGACCACCTCATTCCTATATGTAATGCGCTCAAGCTGCACTTACTGGCTGGGCCTATCAACAAACTCTGTAATCGCCACTCATATTGTTAAAGACCCTAACGTACTACAGTAGTGGCTACCAGTATCGATGAGGTCTTTTGATTTCAGAGTTTCAGTCACAATCACTGGAGACAGAGGCGATTACAGAGTTAGTGGCCATCATCAACCATAGGAAACAGGTTCCATTGACTGAAAAACATTGAGGTTGCTGTAAGACTACAGGATGGCCGAGTTTTAGAGGCAGCTTGGACCCGCAAAAGGTCTGACACAGCCTGATGCACTAGGGGAGGCTGGTAGCAGTTCCTATATTTAGTTATGTTGTAGCTAGCTATGCAGCCTGTTAAGTGTTATGGGTTATTCCCAGCTAGTAGACTGTATAGATCTTTTATTTTGTTTAGCTACCCAGTATGGGTCTTTTGTTCAGTTATTATCTATCTTGTACAACATACTAAGTGTTACGGGTATATCCCGGCTAGTATGGCTTTAGGTTGTTTCTTTTGTCTTGTAACCTAAGTGTAGTAATCATTTTGTATCTGAACCAAACATGTATGTTTTTCCAAGTTATATATGAAATGGACGGATTATGTTATCTATGAAATCGAATTTATTATAAATGAATGTCAATTTGGTTATACCATGGTTAATTTCAATAGTTGTACATTTCACTGTGTGATGTGATCTCGTTTTATTTAATGTGAATATGTTATGTCATAGTTATGATTTTATGAAATCTAATGGGTATTATGTTTTCTTATGATTTAAAGAAAATGGCACCAAAGAGAAGGACCACAAGGTTAAACCCAGGTGCAACACCAACACCAGTCACAAACACTCATACCACTACATCTGTCACCAATGCCCAAATTTAGGAAATGATTAACGAAGGCGTTACAGCTGCACTGGCAGCACGTGATGCAACCAAGAATGGCGATGATAGCCATACTTCAGGAACGGGTGCCAGAAGGCCTGTGCAAGTTGCTCGTGAATGCACCTACCCGGACTTCCTAAAATGCCAACCCTTGAACTTCAAGGGCACTGAGGGAGTTGTTGGACTCACTCAGTGGTTTGAAAAGATGGATTCTATTTACAGCATAAGCAACTGTACAATAGCATGCCAGGTCAAATTTGCTACGTGTACCCTGCAAGGAAATATTCTTACATGGTGGAACTCCCATGTTAAGACCACTACTCCTGAAGCTGCCCATGCGATGCCATGGAGGACACTGAAAAAGATGATGACAGACAAATACTGCCCAAGGGGCGAAATTAAGAAGCTGGAGTTTGAAATGTGGAATTTGAAGGTGAAGGGTACCGATGTGGTAACCTATAGCCAACGTTTCCAAGAACTGGCACTAATGTGCGATCGGATGTTTCCGGAAGAAATAGACAAAGTTGAGAAATATGTCGGTGGCTTGCCCGACACGATCCATGGCAGTGTGATGGCAACTAAGCCAAAAACTATGCAGGATGCCATTGAGTTCGCCACTGAACTCATGGACAAAAAGATCACACTTGAGTTGAACGTCATGCTGACAACAAAAGAAAGTCAGATGACACTGCCAGAACAAACCAGAATCACAACCAAACAAGAACAAAACACTGGAATAGCTTATGCCGCAGGAATTGGAGGGGGGGGGGGGGGGGGGGGGGGGGGGGGGGGGGGGGGTGATAGAAACCATTACCGAGGCCAAACCTTTGTGTTCCAAATGTAACTATCACCATGAGGGTCCTTGTGCTCCCAAATGCAGCAAGTGCAACCGATTTGGTCATTTAGGTCGTGACTGCAGGAGTCCCCTAAATGTCAACACTGAGGCTAATCAGAGGGCTTGTTTTGAATGTGGTGCTCAAGGGCATTTCAAGAAGGATTGCCCAAAATTGAAGAACAACAACAACCGGGGTAATCAGGCTGGAAATGCCAAGGCTCAGGCAAAGGTGTATGCCGTGGGCAATGCAGGGGCAAACCCGGACAACAATGTCGTCACGGGTACGTTTCTCCTAAACAACCGATATGCATCTATTTTATTTGATACCGGTGCCGATAGGAGTTTTGTATCTACTGCATTTAGCTCTCGAATTGTTATCACTCCGACTGCATCAGATCATGAAATTATAATGTCGAACAGCCATGGGCGAATAGGTTGGGTTAAACAACTATTATCCGGGGTGAACGTTTAAACCTCTTTAAATCATCCTTCAAATAGACCTAAGCCCGTAAAATAGTTAGTTTTGACGTGATAATTGGTATGGACTGGTTGGGCAAAGTACCATGGCCATTAATGGTCTGTGGCGAAAAGATCATTCGAATTCCTTTTGGAAACGAAATTTTAATCGTATCGTGTGAGCGGAAGCAGCAAAAACACGGACCCGCGATTAAACCATCATCTCGTGTGCTAGGCACAAGATATTAACAAGGGATTCAGTATTCTTTAGCAAATATCACCGCAACAGAAGACGAAGACAAGTCAAAGAGAAACAACTTGAAGATATCCAGTTTGTTCAAGAATTTCCTGAAGTCTTTCCTGAGGACTTGCCGGGTATACCACCCACTCGACACGTGGAAAAGTTTCGAATTATTTTGTACCGGGTGCTACATACCTGTACCCGGCACCATAATATATTAGCACACCGTCCGAAAATGAAGGAACTACGGAGCAACTGCAGGAACTCACAACAAGGACTGTCATAAGACCAAGTTCCTCACCCTGGGGAGCTCCGATTCTGTTTGTAAGAAAAAGATGGGACTTTCGGATTTGCACGAATACAGGGAATTGAACAAACTGACAGTGAAGAACCGCTACACCACGCCCCAAGGATCGAGACCAATTCGACCACTCAAGGTCGAGTATTTATTCAAAGATCGATCAAGGTCAGTGGTATCACATTGAGGGTTTCGAGAGGAAACCATTCCCAGACTGCATTCAGGACTCGATACGTCACGTATGAATTTTCAAGTCATGTCTTTTGATTAACATTAATGCACCGCCGTGTTCATGATCCTTATGAACCGGGTGTGTATGCCCGTATCTGGACAAGTTGTTGATTTGTCCTTCATCGTTGACAATTTATCTACTCCAAAATTATAAGAAGGAACAGAAGAACACCTTAGCAGGTCTAAAATTGCTTTAAAAGGAAGAATTATACCCAAGTTCTCCAAATGTGAATTCTGGATCTCCAGGGTACAATTCCTCAGTCACGTGATTGACAGTCGAGTATTCACGATGACCCTGCCAAATTGAATCCTATCAAAGATTGGGCGTCTCCAAAAACCCCAACAGAGATTCGCCAATTTTTGGGCCTTGCGGCTATTATAGAAGATTCATCGAAGGGTTTTCAAAGATCGCCAAGACAATGACCAAACAAACCCAGAAAGGTGTCAAGTTTGATTGGGGCGATAAGACAAGAAAGCAACTTTTTCAACCTTGTTGAAGCAGAAGCTGTGCAGTGCACCAATCCTGGCCTAACCTGAGGGAAGCGAAGATTTCATCGCATACTGCGATTCTTCAAAGAAGGGTTTGGGCGCTGTGTTGATGCAAAGAGAAAAGGTGATTTTCTTAAGCATCACGCCAGTTAAAAAATTCATGAAAAGAACTATACACTCATGATATTAGAACTTGGGCATAGTGTTCGCTTCTAAACATTTGGAGGCACTATCTTACGGAACCAAGTGCAGGTGTTCACTGATCACAAAAGTTTTACAACACATTCTTATCAAAATGAATTAAAATATGAGGCAACGTCGCTGGTTAGAATTGCTGGAGTAGATTACGATTGCGAAATCGTTAGCACTGCCAGAAGGCGAATGTGTGCTGATGCTCCTGAGCATGAGGGGGGAAGGGAAGGAACGAGAACCACTAAGGGTTCAGGCCTTAGTGATGACTATTGGCTTGGATCTTCCTAAACAAATCCTGACAGCTCAGACTGAAGCACGAAAGCCGGAGAACATCAAGAAGGAGGATGTTGGAGGTATATTGGTTGAGAATTCAAAAGATCCGGAGAAACTTAGAAACGTGAAAAGTTGAACACGTACGGATGGAACTATGTGCTTAAAAGGGGGGGGGGGGGGGGGGGGGGGGGGGGGGGGGGGGGGGGGGGGGGGGGGGGGGGGGGGGGGGGGGGGGGGGGGGGGGGGGGGGGGGGGGGGGATGGTAGGAGTTGGTTTACCCATGTTTATGACGACTTAAGGAGCTTTATCATGCCCTAGTCCCACAAGTAATAAAACTCTATTCATCCAGGTTCTGACAAGATGTACCAGGATATGAAGAAACTATATTGGTGGCCCAATATGAAAGCTAATATCGCCACCTATGTTAGCAAGTGTTTGACCTGTGCTAAGGTCAAGGCCGAACATCATAGACCATCGGGTTTGCTAGTACAACCCGAGATACCTCAATGGAAGTGGGACAACATCACGATGGATTTTGTCACGAAGCTTCCTAAGTCGTCACAAGGATATGCCACTATTTGGGTGATCATTGACCGACTTACAAAGTCTGCCATTTTTATGCCAATGAGGGAAACAGATCCTATGGATAAACTGGCAAGAATGTACCTAAAGGAGGTAGTCACGAAGCATGGAATACCTGTTTCAATTATCTGTGACCGTGACCCTCGGTTCGCATCAAATTTCTGAGCACTTCATAATGCTTTGTACAAATTTAGATATGAGTACTGCATACCATCCACAAACCGACGGAAAAAGCGAGAGGACCATCCAAACTCTCGAGGATAGCTACGTGCTTGCGTAATCGACATTAGGAAATGGTTTGGTTTAAACATTTGTCCCCCCCATTGACGAGTTTGTCATACAATAACAGTTATCCATGCTAGCAGTAAGGCTGCATCGTTTTGAAGCATCTTTATTGTCGAAAAATGTCGTGCACTCCTTAGTTGGGCCGATGTTGGAACAAGTTCAACTCACTGTCCTGATTTAGTGCAAGAAACAAACGAGAGATCATCCAGAATAAACAAAGAATTCAAACCGCACGCGATCGACAAAAAGCTACCTGATTTAAAGCGTAAACCGATGGAGTTTCAAGTTGGAGATAAAGTTATGCTAAAGGTTTCGCCTTGGAAAGGGGTCGTACGTTTTGGCAAACGGGGGAAGTTAAACCCTAGATATGTCGGACCTTTCAAGGTGTTGAAAAAGGTTGGAGCCGTTGCTTACAAGCTTGAGCTTCCTCAAGAGCTGAGCAGGGTCCACAATACGTTTCATGTATCCAACTTGAAGAAGTGTTATTCTGACGATCCATTAGTCGTTCCGTTGGAAGGACTCCAAGTGGATGACAAGCTTCATTTTGTTGAAGAGCCTGTGGAAGTCATGGATCGCGAAGTCAAGCAATTGAGGCGAAGCCGTGTCCCAATTGTCAAGGTTCGATGGAACTCTAGGCGGGGTCCTGAGTTTACATGGGAACGTGAAGATCAATTCAGGAAGAAATATCCACACCTCTTCACCAAGACTGCACCGTCGTCAAGTGCCGTGTGATAAGCCTTGAGGACAAGGCTCATTTAACGGGGGAAGACTATAACACCTCGTGTTTTAGGTCATTGTACGACATTATGTAATGCACAATTTATTTTTAGGGTTTTACGCGTTTTCTCTTAAAACTGTAAACGTTACGTTAAATCGCGTAAACTAAAAATGATCATTCAATGTAAACGGGCATTAAACAATTAAATGTTTACATCAAGCAAGTGTTATATGATTATTTAGAGGATAATTAATAACTTTGTTCATCTTATTTTTATTGGCTACGTAAAATGCTTACGTTTCGCGATAAAACGCGTTTCGGCATTCCCGGAAGCACCAAAACCTAACTACGCTTAAACAAATACCCACGATTATACCCAATACACAAAATAATCAATATAACATCACATATATGTATATGTGGCCGGATTTCAAGTGATAGGACCAAGAATTAACTTGTTTGCATGACTACTCTCCATAATATCTAGATATTATGAATATCAAGGGAACCAACTCTTACACCATGAACCACTTGACTAATTAACCTTGTGCAAGGGTTAGAAAGTGACCATGGTTAGGTTAATTAGATATTTTCACTATAAATAGCATGCATGCACTCTTTCTTTCATAAACACTTAACAAAAATCACAAAAACCTCTCTTTGTCTCTCCTTATAGCTCACGGCTCAATTAAGCCACACAAACAAATCCACACTTTGATTTTCTAAGATCATACAAGTACTCTCACATCATATCTAAGATACTTCAAGGTGATTTGAAGTGTTGGATGTAACATCCGAGAATTTTCGAAATTTTTGAATGACGATTTCAATCTTTGACTTTTAGGATCTGGCTTGACTTATAGGAACGACCATCTAAATCACGTTTTCACGACTCGGACTCTAAAGCAATTTGCTGTGGAATGATATTCCTGACAACTTTTTAGTTTTGACCGAGATCTGAAAACAGTCAGAAGGTGACTGAAATGCCCTCGCAAGATTTTAGAATCAAGAGCGAGTACCGACACAAAAATAATTAATTTTTTTTTGTTATGTAATTATCAGTATTTATTTAATAAAAATATTAAATAAATTATTCATCATTTTAATGAAAAGCGTTGTGATAACGCAAATGCTCGAGCTTAAATCCATTCTATTGCGGACAAGACGTAGCCGGTTCACAAAATAACTAACAGATATTTTATTAAATGTTATAAAATATTTATGAAATACTATCAAGTAAATACTTATTTTTATCGGAAAAATGGGGGGGGGGGGGGGGGGGGGGGGGGGTGATTTGGACACAATGGCCAAGTTTTCCTTATTATGGAATCATCGATATCGCCCAAAAGGATCCTCGAACCAATATTTAACCAAAGATTCCAAAATTTAACATTAGGTTCCCTGTAGTAAGATTTTACAATCATCCTCCCTCATCTATTTACCACTTGCCACTTCATTTTAAAAGTTTCTCCTATAAATAGAAAATTAATAAATTTTCTACTCATTTATAACATCACCACACACACATATAACCCTAATTACCCACTCCTCCTCTCCATAAATGTCCGGCGCCGCTTCCGGCGACCAGCCACCACTTCCGGCCAAATCTCGGCGAACACCACTACAACCACACCACCACGCCTAAAATAACACCATCTTCACCCAATCGACATCACCTCATCAACATCACTACATCACCACTGACGCCATTTCCACGACCCACCCATCACCGCAACCACAACACCACAGTCGTCATCACCTCGACAGCATAACCACCATCGTCACAACCACCTCATCTACACCACCACCACCGCTGCAACAACGACCCACAAGGGTGCGTTGGTTTAGCAGCAGCACCACACAAAAAAATGGTGCGTTTGGCTTTGACAAAAACCACCGACAAGGAACGATTGGTGTTGTCCTCAAACCAACCGGGGGTGTTGGGTTTCGGGCCAGTCACAGCCGGAGTGTGTTGGCTTGAGTCTCAGTCACCCAACAGGGTGTGTGTGGTTGTCATAACTCCAACGGGTGCGTTTGGTGTTCATATGCACCGAAGAGGGTACGGTTTGGTTGTGGGTTTATAGCACCATATGGGGTGCGTTTGGTTTGGTTTTCGTGTCAAATCAGGGTGCGTTCGGTTTTTGTCACCGCGTAGGGTGCGTGTTGGCTGTGAAAACAGACCGAGTGGGTTGCGTTTGTTTTTTCCGATGGCACCGCGAGTGTGCGTGGTTTTCACCCCAAAAGGGTGCGTTGATTTCTGTGGTCTATAAGTCCTAGGGTGCGTCTGGTTCGTTCTTAAGCACCACTGGTGCATTTGGTTTGAAAGATTCACAAAGGGTGCGTTTGGTTTTAAATAAAACAGCCACAAGGGCGTTTGGATCTGGGTTACACACAAAGGGTGTGTTTAGTTTGCTGAATAACACACAAAGGGTGTGTTTGGTTTAAGGAGATAAACACCAAGGGTGTGTTTGGTTGGTTTAACCGCACAAAGGGTGCGTTTGGTTTATATAAGTGGATACTAAAAATTAAAGGATTTCATATATAAATTTATATATTAAACCGGATCTAAATGTGGTATTGGTTAAATAAATATTTTATTTATTAATTTCGTTTTTGTGTTTATAATAACTGTTAAGGGATGTGTTTGGGTTTGTTTGTGAAAACGGTTATAGTCTAGGGTAAAATATGCAACCTAGTTCTCTATAACCAGTGCTCTGATACCAATCTGTAACACCCCCAAAAATCATACAACGCAGCGGAATACCACATGGGGTGCTACTTCATAATACACAGCGCTAGATACAAGAGAACGACCTCTAAATGTGTCGTTTGTAAAACAATCTCGTTGATTTTCTGAAATCAAAATAATAGTTGTCCCATAATTGCATCACCATGAAAAACTTGAATGTAAAGACTCCAATGCACATCAAATAATCCAAGCATCTAATTCACCTGAGAAAAACATGCTTAAAAGTGTCAACATTAAAGTTGGTGAGTTCATAGATTAGTTTAAATATGAATGTAATCCACTGTATCATCACAGTACCATGTAAAAATCCCAAAGATTTATAAAGAATGCACGACACATTTTATGTCACCAAAAGTACCAATCTTATCCCAAAGATTTATAAAGAATGCATGACACATTTTATGTCACCAAAAATACCAATCTTGTCCCAAAGATTTATAAAGAATGCATGACACATTTTATGTCACCAAACTACTTTATGTATTTGTCGGGGGCCCTATAGTCCCAACGTAATCCGACATGTTATAACGTTCGTTCCCAGTGATAGCTAGTCACCCGAACGGGGATTGTCAATCCCGAATAGATCTATTTTATATCATTCACGTGGACATCACGCTATAATGTTCGTTCCCGGCGATCGCTAATCACCCGAACAGGGATCCACACCCGAATAGATCTATTTCATAACATTCGCGCTCACCCTCCGAGTGATTTACAGTTCATGACGCTGTGACGTAGACTTGTATGTACCCAATTTGGGCAGTGATATGTACTCCCGTTACCGGTGTCCCCTCCAAGAACACCCGGGCAGTAAAGTAAAAATATGTACTCCCGTTACCGGTGTCCCCTCCAAGAACACCCGGGCAGTAAAGTAAAAATATGTACTCCCGTTACCGGTGTCCCCTCCAAGAACACCCGGGCAGTAATTTTGTTGTTATCAGTTCAATCAGCCTAAGCTAATCCGTAATCCTTTCAAAAGTAAAGTGCATATATTTGTGACAAAAAATGAAGTCAAATAATATATCCCATAGCGAACTATGCAAATAAGTATGTAAACCAATTTGTAATTCAATCATGTAAATGCATTTGCAAACAAGCATGTATCCCCCTCGCGGGTTTATAAACATTCAAAATATTGAAAAGCGAGGTTATGAAACTCACATTGATTAAAGACCACGATCAATTAATCCAATATAAATCATAACTGAATCTGCAACAATCTCGACCACGACCTATAATTATGTCGTTCGATTACAACACGTAATAAATACGACCAACGATGCGTACATCGTTACAACGAAAACATATATATATTTATATATATGTTTACATACATATATGTGATGAGAAATCCACTTGCGCGTCCTAACCTTAACACTGAGTATATTTTATATATACTATTTTCCATTTGTACTACCCGGACTAACTACAACACTACCAGTAGTAACCATTTTTATACTACCAGTACTAATGACAAAATTACTCTACCAGGAGTAACTTATATACTACCAGTAGCAATGACTATAACTACCAGGAGTAACTATAACACTACCAGTAGTAACTATAACACTACCAGGAGTAACTATAACACTACCAGGAGTAACTATAACACTACCAGTAGTAACCATTATTATACTACCAGGAGTAACTATAACTACCAGGAGTAACTAATATACTACCAGTAGTAATGACTTTTATAAAGTATATTTATTTTCTAAGTCTGACCCGACTATAACGACCCACTAAATCACATTTTCACAACTCGGGTTCTAAAGAGAATTCATGCGAAACGATATTCCGAACAACTTCTTAGTTTTAGCCGAGACCCGAAACCCAACAGAAAATGACCAAAATGCCCCTACCAGTTTCTGCCGAAAAGTATTACCAAAACGCATACCTGCGTTTGCGTTTTTGACCCGTTATAAGGCGTCTTTAACTCTAGAAAACCTCGCGGAAAGGTAAAACGTTATTTTGAACAACTTTCCAGTTTTGTCCGAGACCCGAAACTCGACTGAAATGGGTGAAAACGCACTCGCATCAGGTCTGATGCAGTGTACTAATTACCAAACAGCCAGATTTTGCCCCCGCCTTAAGACCCGTTATCACTCGCTTTTAGACTTAAAGAACCTCGCGAGGAAGTAAAACGACCTTCCGAACCGACTTTCATGTTTTTCGGCCGAAGGCGAAACGGAACTCGAAGTATTAGCCCGAATCGATGCTTTTAAATCCGGTAACAGCAAGCGGCTCAGCCTTTATACTCTGTGCAGAACTTAGTATCACTTTAAGAGATATATCTCGTTTCTCGCGCTTATAACCTTTTTACAAGTTATTAGTAGCATACGAACGATCTCTTATAACGAGAAACGATCGTCTAAGCAAGCTCTACCGATCTTTCCAAGACGCTTAAAATCAGATTTTTCGAAATTCTCGATCCATCGGTGCGTGCTAACTTCCCTGCTCACAGTGAACTTATTACAAACCACGCCAAAATCCCTTTTCGACCAACTAGCTCATCAAAACTACATCTAACTGACATAGCAATGTTATACTAGCCCACTAAATCATTTTATATTACCATGCACTAGACGCCGCAAAGTTTTCAACACGATTTCATCACATATATACATATTTGTACATAAATCCAATTCGAAATGAATGAAGATAATATATATAAACATAAAAATGACAACCACTCTTACCAACACACACACACTCACATACAACCCCGAAACCCGCACAATCCGCAACCAATAACCAACACCACTACACACCACACAACCCCGAGGCATGAGATGGGGTAAAAGAAAGTATGGGGGAGGGGGGGTATCTCGTAAGGAGATACTCTAAAATATTATCGACAGCTGAGTTATGAACTTGTGGGGCGGGGGGGGGGGGGGGGGGGGGGGGGGGGGGGGGGGGTGGGGGGGAAATCGGACAGGGGGGGGGGGGGGGGGTGGGGGGGGGGGGGGGTGGAATACACACAGATTCATAATAACCTCATAAAACAATACATAAATTTGTTGTTTTTTTAATTGTCTTTTACTTGATTATTGAATGTATGTCTTGCATAATTAATTCTTTATATAATTTTAAAGTTTGTATTGAGAAGTTTTAGTCATTGTCATATACACTTCGGTATAGAAAAAGTAAAACACTTATCATTTGAACGTGCAATATATATTTATATTGTACAAAATATTATCCCTATGAGTCTTCTCTAAAAAGGGAAACTCATTCAAATCTCAATCATCTTTACAAGAAACTTTATTTCAATCTAAGAGATAAAAGTTTACTTAGATAAATAAATTGTTTCTAATTATGTTTAATAACATAATCTATTTTAGCAAAGTAAAAACAAATTTACTCCCACTAGCTTCGAGATGTACTCTTGAGCTATCTTATTTATAATTAAAAATCAAATCCGACAAGTGATTTATTTAACAATTAAACTTAAGATTATGCTCATTAGATGCGTGCTTTTAATCCATACTTGGATTCTATCATTTTTGTATACTTTCTAAAGATTATATTTGATTCATAAAACCTCATTTGATTACATATCGTCCTCGCAAAGTAATCAATTAATAAGAGTTCTTGAAATCCAGTTTGTCATATTTCCTTCCAAGAAAACAAGTATGACAATTCTATCATCTTTATATATATTTAAAGTTTGTAAATGAGGAAGTTTTAATCATAATCAATTACTTGAGTATGAGTAAACACTTATGTCATTTGACGTGCAATAAATATCTATACAACATTGTCCTTATGAGTCTTTTCTAAAAGGAAACTCATTCAAACCTGATAGGTTAAAGATAAAACAAATTCTAAGAATATGATTATCTCCTTTAGGACATCATCTCTTCATTCATAGTTTTTAAATCATTCATTAAATCTAAGATTTAATAATGCATCTCGTATGGATAGCAGGTTCATAATGACCCTCTAACTCATAATCCTCACAATTGATATAGAAAACATATCATGAGGTATCCTTGCAGATCTATGAATATGAGTAACATCACTCCAAGGTTCATCATTTTCATGTTTTGCCTTAGTATGACATTCGCTAGTGTGTTTAGAAGGTTTATGTATCTTCTTCTTGAATTAATTCAAGACCTACAATACTCCCACTCGCTTCTTGTACATTTAAGACTATTCTTAAATAACTCAGCATGATGAGCAACAAAAACTTGTTCTCGTGTGGGTTGTAGAAATTGTATCCCATCGTTTCCTTTGGGTATCCACCAAGATACACTTAACAGTTCTAGGCATTTGTCAACAATAATCTCCAAGAGATTTTTACCAAATTTAGAACTTCAATCAAGACACAATGAGATACATCTCATTTATCTTAATTAACCTTCTAGGTTGGAGTCTAATTGGGTATATCCATGACATACTCAATTATCTAACCTTGATCTCTTTTAGGAGTTAAATAAGTTTAAGGTCATCATGAATCAAAATCATATCAATATATAGTTTGATCACCCTTGTTGAACATACCATAAAGTGTGGTACTCCAATAAGATTGATCTTATACTTTTTGGCTTTTCCTATTATACTAACTTAAGTTAAAACGTAATGGTATCAATACTGTTACTAAGCCAATTGCATCCCTTTATAAGTCTTTTGAATAAGTCAACGACTTAATGTGTATTTACTAACAAGTAGACATAAGCATCCAATACATTACTATTCGTTATAAGTCTTTGACCAAGTCAATGACTTCGTGTACATGTCTTTAACAAGAAGACATAACAATTATTAAACAAAAGTAAATTAATAGTAAGTTCAAGTTAATTTCAAACTCCATGTTTATGATTTCCAAGAAAACATAATCATGTAGCTTATCTTTTTGTCTTGACACATTCTCTTAATAGGGCTAAATACATTAAATGTGTAGGAGTCCTAGTAGAGTAATAGTTTTCTTACTTTGCAGTTAAGAAACCATTAGTCATATTGTTCTAAGTTGTTCCTTGCACACAATACAGATTTCTCCCACTTGTACAGGGTATAACTTCTTTGCATAAAACAACACCACACTAGTTAGTTTGTTTGTATTGACAATATGGCAGTGTCAAGCTCATAGCTAGTATATATATAGAACTCCATCTATTAATAAGGAATCGTGCATAACTATCAAAGATAACATTAAACGGAAGCGACATCTCAAAGGCAACAAGTTATCAAAGATAATACACATTGATTCTTTACTAAATAAAGATGTTTCACACTTGGAAAGTAATTTATTATTTCAAGCCAAGCCAAAAATAAGGTAAGACGCATATGCGGAAACAGCTCATAACTCCCACTGAATTTAACAACATTACAAGTTTGTCCTATATTCATAAAATGCATTACTCCCACTAGATCTGACAATAGTGTGAGTGTTCCTTCACTAGTGAAAAGTAAGTAGTGCTTTATGCATCTTTCCAATTCTTGAATGTCTACACATTATTGCTAGTGTGAGTCACATGGACTAGTAAACAAGTACTTAGATATTCAAGGAAGTGTGTTCAAGTTCTAGCCATCTTAGCTACTTATTAACTTGAAAAATTGGCATGCAATTCCTCCTTTATCAGCTCACTTTACCTCAAGGGTGTGTAGCGGCTCTTACTGGTTTAAGGAAACAGCTATAGACACGAGTTCTCTAGTTATTGCCTTTTTCCAGTATTGCGGTGATATTTCTGTCTTCTAAATAAACCTCATAAATATGTCTTGTTTACAACAAGATATTTTAATCTTGGTAGCTATAGACCCAAGTTCTTTAGTTATCCAAGTTTCTTATTATGATTCAAAGATTTTAAAACCGAATACGGATAATGAAGCAATCTTGAACGATTAAGGAGTCCAATTAACTTAACATGTAAGTTTGGTATAAGTTTGAATAGAATTTAGGATAATTCTTTCATTTCCTAATATAATTTTTTCATATATGATAAGTATATGAATAAGTCTTATCTTCCCAAGGAAAACAGACACGGTTTGTCTTCCACAAGTAAGAACAAACTTTTGTTTACGGTATACGTTGTATTAATACATTTAAAAGAACTTGCAAAGTTCATTTTTAGTATTTTCAATAATTCATCCCTTAAAAGAAATTAATTTTTTTTTAAAAGAAATTAACTACCCATGTTTATTTGAATAAACAATTAATTTTTAACATAACACAATGTAATATTAAACCAACAGTTCTAAGAATCAACTTGACACGTTTCATAACACCCATTACGCATTGATGTACATAGAAGACTGGCTATAACTCAAAAGGTAATATGCGAGAGATAATTGCCAACATGTGCAACTCTTAGCCATTATGGGGCACAAGGCAATATAATCCAGAATTATAATGTTAAGTAGCATGTTTAACCCCATCGTATGCCTCAAGTCGAAGGTCTGACCAACCATACTTGATAAGTCGTCCAATACAAAATCAGTAATTATACAGTCTCGGGTCTGACCATACGATTGTAATATTACCTTGTTTTACAAATTCACCTAAGACTGTCTTAGAGTAAAAATACAAACTCAAGTGATTTCATACTTGGATGGAAAATGACTTAATTTTAAGGGTATAAATATTTTGATAAAAACAAGGTTACCAAAATGTGTATAATGCACACAACCTTATAACACTAGTTATTTTAAAACATTTCTAAATTTGTTTTAAAAACTTTCTATATATAGAAATCCTATAACTTTATAAACCACATGCCATTTATAACTTAGGGTTACCATGTTTACAATATTTACATGTTGGGTGGGGGAGGGCATCCCCTAAGAGCTCATTGAATATGTCCCATGCCTCGTAAAACGTATTTCCATCAAATTTTTGTTGACCATCTCTGTGATTTTCATTTCAAAGATTTGTTGTTTTAGATGGAGGGAAGAATTTGTTAATGAAATTTTGAAAAAAGATCATCCCATGGTAAGAAGTAATCGATCGAGGGCGGGGGAGGGCTTTTTTCAAGCCAATTCGGGTGGCTCCCTCGAGGGAAATGGGAAAGCATAAGCTTAACCGACGTTACTCGGGACGTTCGCGGAATGTTCATCGTAGAGTGAGCTTGTTGAAATATCGATGTGAGCATGTGGGTCTTCTGTATCATGTCCAAAAAAATTGCTGTTTTGAACAAGATTAAGGAGACCATGCTTGATCTCAAAGTTGTCGCGGTATTTCGGGAACAAGATCGCATCCTCGAAGCTCTAGGGTGGGTGCTTCGAGTAATTGCGCCATAGTTCGATTATCGTCCATCGTAACTATGAGAGGATTGAAAGTTTCTTGATTGTTATTTGGTTTCTCAAGATTTGGTGATTCAACAGAAGTTTGTCGGACTTGTTGTTGTCGACAATAGGGCTTGGGACGATTGTGCGCATGCACAAATTAGAATATAAAAAGAAAAATTTACACTAATTTTTTTTTAGTTTTTCTATGATTTTATTCACAATTGTTGTAACGGACAATTGAAAATAGACAATACTTCAACCAAATAATCTACTTACTTCATGGTAGCTCTCAAAATGAAAAAACGCACAAGCGAGCGAAGGAGTAGGAATAGCGCGAAGCTTATTTCTCCTTTCGGGTCGTATTTCCTCGGAACAACCCTCCTTATACCCACTTTATAGTTTGTTAATCAAATCGAGGTGAGGCGTATGTTGTAAGAGACACAAATGGCAAGTTTTTAAATCTTTTGTTCGAGTTGGGAACCAACAAGTTCACCGGAAGTTATTATGATAATACCTCAATGAGAATATTATATTTTGGTATTTTTACCCAATTGTGATTTTTTTTTTTGGACAATGTTTTTATATTTTTGGTTTTTTTTTTTTTATATGATAACTATACTAATAAAAGAAAATGAAAAATATTTTTGTACTTTTTATATTTTTATAGAAGAAAATATTCACAGATAAACTAAATTGTCAAACGTAACGATAATCGTTTTTCAGCCTCCCCGGCAACGGCGCCAAAATTTGACTCGCGTATTCTTACTCCTTTTTTATATATAAATAAATATAAATATATAACAAGGATCAAAATCCACAAAATCAATGAAACCGGAAGTAGTTAGAGAGTTGTTTCTGGGTCGTTTATTGTCCCAACGAGGCTTGAAATGGAAAATCGAATGACGGAATTGATCCATCGTTGTTTGAATATGACAAGGATATGATTGGGCACTAAACCTAATAAGCAAATGCACGAAAAGATAAGCAAGGAAAATAAGCTAGAGCATGCATAAAGGCTAGGAATGGTAAAAAAAACACTAAAAACGTATCACTTTAATTGGATTGGTGAGATGGAAAAAATGAGCGATTGTTCTGGAGTTTTGGTGTGTGTTTTGTGTGTGTGATGAGGCACTGACTCGCGAAATCTTATTCCTTTTTATATATAAATAAATATAAATATATAACAAGGATCAAAATCCACAAAATCAATGAAACCGGAAGTAGTATGGAGTATTTCCGGGTCGTTATGTCCCAATGAGGCTTGAATGGAAAATCGAATGACGAATTGATAATCGATGTTTGATTATGACAAGGATATGATTGGTTTTCTATTTCTACAAGTTAAATATGCAAAAACGATTAAATAAAACCTAAATACCAAAAGCTATTCAAGATTTAAACCTAAAATGAAACGAGAATGTAAAAATGCGAGCTAGAAAAAAAACTATACTATCGAATATTAAATCCTAAAGTGAATAAAAATGCTAAACTGCTAAGCAATTTGAGCTCAAATAAGCTAATGGAAAATGGAACAGACAAGTTGGGCACCAAACCTAATAAGCAAATGCAGACCAAGTTAAACAAGGTAAATAAGCTAGAACAGGCCTAGACAAATCTAATAAGCTTAACTAACCCTAAATAAGCAAATTCAACAAGCAATTAAGCTAAATTAAGCAAGAGAAACTCAGCAGTACTAACTTAGAGTTAGTACTGCTAGCTTTGAGTTAGTACTGCTAGCTTTGAGTTAGTACTGTTGGCTTTGAGTTAGTACTGCTAGTTTAGATTTAGTACTGCTGGCTTTAATAAAACACAATGAAATAAGAAATAAGCAAATAAGCTAAAACAGATATTTAACTATCCCTAATAAGCACTCAGGCATAAGAATAAGCAACTAGAATAAACTAGAATGACAAATAAGCTTAAATAAGCTCTACTAAAGACAGTAAACGAAAATGGGCTTAATCTACTCTAAAAAGCTAAGCAAATCTTAAATAAGCAGAAACAATAAGCTAATAAGCAAAAATGAACTAACAGTACTAACAGTGTTAACTACCAGTACTAACCTGGAGTTAGTACTGTTAGTTGAAAATCCCAAAAGAGAACTAGCAGTACTAACTATGGGTTAGTACTGCTTGTTCCAAACACCCCTTAAAGTTTTCAAAAATCATTTTTTCTTTTTTTTTCTTTTTAATTTAAGCTGATTTGGTTCTAAATTGTTAAAAACAGATTATCAAATAACAAAATAAGACACTTATAAGCAGATTTCAATCAATAATAAGCACTTAAATAAGCTAAACCAATCTAACAGTTTTAACTCATACCTAACAGTACTAACTAAGAAATTTGCACAAATCACTTTTAAACTAACAACTAAGCAAGATAAGCACTAAACATCATGATAAAGCATAAATAAGCAAATATAGGTAACAAATAAGCACTATAAGCAGATCTATAGTAAATAAGAAAAATAAGAAAAAGAGAGACTTACAACACCCTTGCTCAAAACAGGGTTAAACAAAGAATCTACAAGCTCTAGCTTGTATAAAACAAGCTAGTAGTGTCCATAAGCCCATCCAGAACTGGCTTATCATCCATAAGCTGTGGTATATTTGAGTGTGG
Source organism: Tanacetum coccineum (assembly GCA_026074375.1). NCBI lineage: Eukaryota > Viridiplantae > Streptophyta > Magnoliopsida > Asterales > Asteraceae > Tanacetum > Tanacetum coccineum. Next base: position 38,138 of record BQNB010007599.1, on the reverse strand, counting down.
AATTTTTTTGTGACTTTACTTAAATTCTTAGTATTTGAGTTAAAACAAATGACTTATATGATTATATAAGAACTTAAAACATATTAAGTAATGCTTTTAACAAAGGAAATACAAAGATTAAAAACTCCAAATTTTCATTAATTCTTAAAAAGAGTACAAGGCAGTAAAACAAACTGAATAAAATGCTTAAAATGATTTAATAAAAATTTCAATAAAACTAAGATAAGCTAAGATTCTCTCTGATGCCTTCAAGGCTTACAAAAGGCTTTATTTATAGCCGAAGTCTTCTCTTCTTGGTCTTCTCACCTGTGCTTCTTTTGTGAGAGCTTCACAAGGTGTTTTTGTTGTGTGAGGAACTTGATAAAAGTAATCTCAGCCATTCAATCTTCTTGTGCTTCTTTTTGAGTCAATCTAGCCATCGAAATTATCGACCTTTTTCTCAGAAAATTTGGCTTATGCCTACTGTTATTATTTGATATTTGGAAAATAGACACTTAGGGTTTGATGTGATGAGTTGGATGCTCAACCAACTCCTCCGGATGAAGGAGTTATGGTCAAATTACGATCGTAGGTCAAATCTGGACCTTCGGATATAAAACGTGTTAACCTCCAGGTTTATGGACTAAAAGTTTGGGTTTTAAGGCATGGAGCAGTACTAGACCTCCCAAGGGAACTCCAACACTTGGCCTTGCATCCATTTCTATCTTAGATTAGGATTTATGGCCAAAACCGTAGAAATTAGAATTCCAGCCAACTTTCTGGTTTGACCTTCAGTTAGTAAAAATCCATTTCCCGTGGATTGGTGAATGGTTTAGTTGATTGGCCAAAAGTTTTGGAAACTAGACTTAAGTGGCTTTCCAGGGGTGAAAGCCTCATTTTTGTATCTTTTATAGGTTAAGAGATACAGTAGCGTGAAGTTGACTAAAATCTGGAAAATAAGTTTTCTGTTTTGAGTTTCAGTTAGTAGAATGAAATTTTCTCTTAGATGGTAAACAATTGGAATGATTGGCTTGGTGTTCTGGAAAGTACACTTCAAGGGATTTCCATAGGTTTAAGCCTCATGTTCATAGCCTTAATGGTTTGAGAGCAATGCTCTCATGAATCTGACCTAAACCAGAAAATAGACTTTTACGTCTAGTTTTAGAAGAATAAAAAGTGCGACCACTTAGTAAAAGTTAAGATTGGATAAGCGATACTTAGTAGACACTTAATTGAGTGTAAGTACAGGTCCTACAACTAATTTAGAGATAGAAGCACCTTGGTTGAATCTCGGTTCAATGTTGCACATGTTTTGCATTTTTATAAACGAGTTATTATATAACTATGTATAAGTATTGGAATACTTTATAATATTATGTCGCGACTTATTATGTAGGTCCCGAATAATTTCTTGGAGTTTCTCGTGGTCTCGATTTCTCGATTGCTCTCGTTTCTTCTTTACTTGGTGAGTTCATAGCCTCGCCTTTACTTTTACTGTTTTATTGAAAACCCGCGAGGGAGATACATGCTTGTTTTAAAAATTGAACACAAGATTGTTTGGTATGCTGGACCCGTTCCTGAATTATATTTTGCACGAGTACCTATCGCATAAAGTCCCTAATTTCATGAACCGCTTAATTGCTTGGATTAGTGAGCGCTAATACATTTGATAGATCTATTGGGGTTGACATCCCCGTCCGGGGTCTGGATCCATTGCGGGAACACCCTTGAACGGACGATTTGTGATTAGAGAAATGAGGTATATTGGCGATGATACCTCGTGTGGGGGCAAAGAAATTGTTTATCATATGGTAATTTATTACATATGTGGTTGATGTTAACGCTTGCGGTGTCATGAGCTCGGTGCAAATATTATATAACTTGTTTGATCCACAATGTTATAAGATGATGTATAAAAATAAAACTTGTGTTCATATTATGGTTTATGAAAACTCTATGAATTCACTCAACGTTTCATTGACTTTTTAGCATGTTTTATCTCAGGTAATCAAGGATGATGGATGATTTGAAGCTCACGAGGATGGTCTCGCGTGGTTTATGTTTGAACTTTAAATTATCCCTATGTTAAAATGTTTATGATACAATTTGGTATTTTGTGAAACTTGATCTTGTGATGGGTGACTTTTATGGTACTATGGTTTAACCATATGTTGTAAAATGGGATATTGTTCAAACTTGTTTATTTTGGGACCAATGTTACTATAACGTCTCTTCTTGAGTCGTTCTTTATGAAATGTGTATGATTGTGCTATGAAGTAACACCCATATATGTTCCGCTGCGTTATCCCGAAAATGGGGGTGTTACAGATGCCAACCCTTGAACTTCAAGGGAACTGAAGGCATTGTTGGCTTGTCTTAATGGATCAAAAAGATGGAATCAGTATTCCACATTAGCGATTGTGCCGTTGAAAATCAAGTGAAGTTTGCTACCTGCACTCTGCTAGGTGTTATACTAACCTGATGGAATTGTCATATGAGAACCTTAGGTCATGATGCTGCTTACGCTATGACTTGGGGGACTTTCACGAAGAAATTGACGGACAAATATTATCCCAATGGTGAAATCAAGAAACTTGAAATTGAACTATGGAATCTTAAGGTCAGGGGAAACGACGTTGCAACTTACATCCAGCGTTTCCAGGAACTAGCCTTGATGTGCACCAAATTTCTTGCTGATGAAACCGCGAAGATTGACAAGTATATCAGTGGACTTCCCGATAACATTCATGGAAATGTCATGTCTGCAAGACCCAAGACTCTTGACCTTTCTATCAAGTTGGCCAACGACCTAATGGATCAGAAGCTTCGCACTTATGCGGAAAGGCAGAATGAAAACAAAAGGAAGGCTGATAATTCGTCAAGAAATAATCACCAACAACAACCCCACAAGAAGTAAAATGTAGCTAGGGCATACACTGCCGGCCCTGGTGAAAAGAAGGCCTATATTGGAGACCTACCTCTGTGCACCAAGTGCAATTACCATCACACTGGACAATGTGCACCCAAGTATGGAAAATGCAAGAGGTATGGTCATGCTACCACTGATTGCCAGGTCAACACCAACACCAACAATAAGAATCAAAAGGCTGGGGCATGCTATGAATGTGGTAACACCGGGCATATGAGGAGGGATTGTCCAAAACTGAAGAACCGTGGAAATGGAAATGGAAATGGCACAGCTCAAGGGAGAGCTTATGCTTTGGGAGGAAGAGATGCTAGCCTGGACTCTAACGTCATCACGGGTACGTTTCTTCTCAACAACCGTTATGCTAAAATCTTGTTTGATACTGGTGCGGATAGGAGCTTTGTATCTTCTACCTTTAGTGCATTGATTAGCATTACCCCCACTACATTAGAAAATCATTATGACGTAGAATTAGCCGATGGGAAAATCATAGGAGTTAATACCATAATTCGAGGTTGTACTCTAAACTTCATGAATCATCTTTTCAACATCGACTTGATGCCTGTCCCACTCAGTAGTTTTGATGTCATTGTTGGGATGGATTGGTTGACAAAGTATCATGGAGTGATCATCTGCGACGAGAAGATTGTACGTGTTCCTTTCGGAAAAGAAACGTTAATTTTTCAAGGTGATGGAAGCAATCCAAGGAAGGAATCCCGACTGAATATCATTTCATGCTCTAAAGCACAAGAATATTTGTCAAAGGGATGTGATGTCTTTTTGGCACACATTACTACGAAGGAAGCCAAGGACGAGTCGGAGGAGAAGCGACTTGAGGACGTGCCAATCGTCAGAGACTTTCCTGAAGTTTTTCCTGAAGACTTGCCGGGTATTCCACCAGCTCGACAAGTAGAATTCCAAATTGATTTGGTACCAGGTGCTGCACCTGTAGCACGGGCGCCTTATCGATTGGCACCATCAGAAATGAAAGAACTGGCGGAACAACTTCAAGAACTATCCGACAAGGGATTTATAAGACCCAGCTCTTCACCTTGGGGAGCCCCGGTCTTGTTTGTCAAGAAGAAAGACGGATCGTTCCGTATGTGCATCGATTATCATGAACTAAACAAGCTAACGGTAAAGAACCGTTATCCGCTTCCGAGAATTGATGACTTGTTCGACCAACTGCAAGGGTCAAGTGTCTACTCTAAGATCGATCTACGATCAGGTTACCACCAGTTGAGGGTTCGCGAAGAAGATATCCTGAAGACCGCGTTTAGGACGCGTTATGGCCATTATGAATTCCATGTGATGCCTTTTGGGTTAACAAACGCACATGCTGTATTTATGGACCTCATGAACCGGGTGTGCAAACCTTATTTAGATAAGTTTGTGATTGTATTTATCGACGATATACTAATTTATTCAAAGAACAAGGAAGAGCATGAAGAGCATCTCAGATTAATTTTGGAGTTGCTTAAGAAAGAGGAGTTGTACGCAAAAATTTCCAAGTGTGAATTTTGGATTTCAAAGGTACAGTTTCTCGGACACGTGATTGATAGCAAAGGCATTCATGTAGACCCAGCAAAGATCGAGTCAATTAAAGATTAGGCATCTCCTAAGAGTCCAACAGAGATCCGCCAATTTTTAGGACTTGCTGGTTACTATCGCAGGTTCATTGAAGGCTTTTCCAAGATCGCAAAGCCAATGACTAAGCTGACTCAGAAGAATGTAAAGTTTGACTGGGGAGAGAAGGAGGAAGCCGCATTCCAATTGATTAAACAAAAGCTGTGTAGCGCACCTATTCTGGCCTTGCCTAAAGGATCAGAAAACTTCATTGTATATTGCGATGCTTCACATAAGGGTTTGGGTGCCATGCTTATGCAAAACGAGAAATTTATAGCCTATGCTTCTCGACAACTGAAGATCCACGAGAAAAACTACACAACTCATGATCTGGAACTTGGAGCTGTGGTGTTCGCTCTTAAGATGTGGAGACACTACTTATACAGAATAAGGTGCATCGTATTTACCGACCACAAGAGTTTACAATATATCTTGGATCAAAAAGAGTTAAACATGAGACAACGGCGTTGGTTGGAATTGCTTAGTGATTACGATTGTGACATTCGTTATCACCCGGGGAAGGCAAACGTTATTGCTGATGCTTTGAGCTATAAAGAACGGTCTAAACCTTTAAGGGTTCGAGCCTTAGTCATGACTATTGGTTTGAACCTTCCTAAACAAATCCTAGAAGCTCAAACCGAAGCATTAAAACCTGAAAACCTTACTGCTTAAGATATTGGAGGTATGCTCCGACAAGACCTTACAAAGGAAAGATTGAAACCCCGTGCAGATGGAACCTTATGTTTAAACAACAGGAGTTGGTTACTGTGTTATGGCGACTTAAGGACTCTAGTCATGCAAGAGTCCTATAAATCAAAATATTCTATTCATCCAGGTTCAGACAAGATGTACCAAGACTTGAAGCAGTTGTATTGGTGGCTTAACATGGAGGCGAACATTGCCACTTATGTTAGCAAGTGTCTGACTTGTGCTAAAGTCAAGGCAGAACATCAAAAACCTTCCGGCTTACTAGTTCAACCGGAGATCCCAGAATGGAAATGGGAGAAGATCACCATGGATTTCGTCACTAAACTCCCTAAGACGGCAAATGGTTATGACACCATTTGGGTGATCGTTGATCGTCTTACGAAATCTGCTCACTTCCTACCAATGAGGGAAAATGATCCCATGGAGAAGTTAATGAAGCTTTACATGAAGGAAGTAGTCACCCGACATGGTGTGCCTGTATCTATTATCTTCGATCGTGATGGTAGATTTACTTCACTATTCTGGCAAGCACTTCATAAGGCTTTGGGAACTCGATTAAACATGAGTACGGCTTAACATCCTGAAACTAACGATCAAAGTGAGAGAACTATCCAAACCTTGGAAGACATGTCACGCGCTTACGTGTTAGACTTTGGAAAGAGTTGGGATAGACATTTACCGTTAGTGGAGTTCTCTTACAACAACAGTTACCATACCAGCATAAAGGTTGCACCTTTTGAGGCTTTGTATGGGCGAAAGTGTCGATCACCCGTATGTTGGGCAGAAGTTGGAGATGCCCAACTTACTTTAAAAAGCAACAGGTTAGTACCACTTGAGTGCACAATGGTCTCTGGACCTGAAAGAATCCTCCCGGCCAGCGAATCAACGGTGGAAGAAAGGATAAAAGTGGCGATCAACCCAGAATACCCAGAACAAACTATAATGATCGGATCAACTCTCACAGAAGAAGGTCGCAACAAGTTGTGCAGCCTGCTCCAACGAAACTTGGATACTTTCGCCTGGAAGCCTGCGGACATGACTGGCGTCCCAAGGCACATCGCGGAGCACCGTTTAAATGTGCGGAAGGGATGCTCTCCGGTTAGACAAAAGAAAAGGGGGCAAGCGGCCGACAGAAACTAGGCAATACAAGAAGAAGTAGGAAAATTAGTAGAAGCAAGAATCATGAGGGAAGTACACTACCATGACTGGTTGTCCAATCCAGTAATGGTAAAGAAGCACGACAACAGTTGGAGGATGTGTGTAGACTTTAAAGACTTAAACAAAGCATGCCCAAAAGACGGTTATCCGCTACCGGAAATAGACTGGAAGGTAGAGTCCCTGTGTGGATTCCCTTTCAAGTGCTTCTTAGACACGTACAAAGGTTATCACCAAATACAAATGGCAAAAGAAGATGAGGAAAAAACAGCTTTCATCACAAGCCAAGGAATATTTTGCTATACAAAGATGCCTTTTGGCCTGCGGAATGCCGGAGCCACTTACCAGCGTTTGGTGGATAAAGCATTCCATAAGCAAATCGGCAGAAACCTCGAAGTATATGTAGATGACCTTGTTATCAAAAGCCGCACGGAGGATGAAATAGTCAGAGATATGGAGGAAACGTTCCAAACTCTAAGAGAAATTAATATGAAGCTGAACCCTAAGAAGTGCACCTTTGGAATAGAAGAAGGAAAGTTTTTAGGGTACAAGGTTAGCACCAGGCGGCTGAAAGTATGTCCGGACAAAGTAGACGATGTTCTAAGCCTCCCATCCCCAAGGTGCTTAAAGGATGTGCAAAGGTTAAATGGAAAGCTCGCAAGTCTGAACCGGTTTTTAGCCAAATCAGCAGAGAAATCATTACCATTCTTCAAAACTTTGAAAAAATGCACGAGGAAAAGCGATTTCTATTGGACTACGGAAGCGGAAGAAGCGTTCAAGCAAATGAAGCAACTCATTGCCGAACTTCCCATGTTAGTCGCACCAATGGAAAAAGAGGAGCTTATTATAACACCTCGTGTTTTCAGGTCATATTACGATTCCAAATTTATTCATTTTCCTTTTTATTTATTTTTTATATTTTTTATGTATTTTATAAAATTTTAATCTTCGAAAAATGATTAAAAATAAAATAAAAGATAGAAAATCGAAAAATTCAGGAAAAGTCCTAACTCTACAGAACACAAGAAAAATAAAAAAATATAATTTGCTAAACGAAAGCTCCCAAAACGACTAGCAACTAGTTTTTTAATAAAAAGGAAAATGAAAACGTTTATAAGTATTTAAAAGAAAGAAACTATGACGGATGAGCTAATGTAGCAAATTGGTTAACATGTTGGTACTATAACTGAGAGGTCGTGGGTTCGAGTGTGGTGGCAACCCCTTTTTGCACTTTTTATTTTTTTAAACTTTTTTTTGAAAAATTAATTACTAGAACTTAATAAGGACTCTAAAATAAGCTACTTTAACAAACGGGACAAAAGCTAAAACTAAATAATAAGCTCTAAAAAAGCTTATTAAAGCTGTTGTCACAGTGAGTGGGCTTTTGGGCTTATTCTCACTCAAAAGCTTGTAACAAGCTCAATTTAAGCTTAAAATTAAAAAGGAAAAGTGTTCTAAGAAGCTTATAAGTAGCTTAATCTAAAAATGAAAAGAAATTAGAGCTTAAAGTACTTTTAAGCTACTGAAAATAAGCATGAATTAGACAAACTCAGGACATAAGCAAATTAGCACTAAATTCAAATGAGCTAAAAAACTTAAAAAGCTAAACTGGACTCTAAAACTTTTAAGGACTTAATAAACTACTTATAATCTATCTATATAAGCTATAAATTCTACCACCTTAAGCTAAGATTCAAAAATTAATAAGCTAAATTACTAACCTGCTATTTTTTGCTTTTGATGGTTTTAGTGACTTTTGACAGCAAACTTAACTAAGTAAATAAGCTAGAAAATAAGATTAAAGACTTATTCTATATTAAGCTATAACTAGACCTTAACCTACTTGAATCTAAGATCCTAAATCCAATTCTTACTTAACTAAAAATTAAGCCAAAAGTAGCAGTACAAACTGTGACAGTAGTACTAACCTTTTGGTTAGTACTGGTACACTTTGCTCAAGTGCAACACAAAGGTGCAGGTTTCCTAAGGGAAACCTTGCACTTAGACACACTCAAATTGTGTGTCTAAACACAATGCTAGCAAGATCCAAGCCTTAAGGGCTTTGGATTAAAATTTCACAAGCAAAAAGATAGTCAAAAACTGCCCTAGTGTAAAAACACTAAATATAAGCTCAAATTCTTTAAATTTTCAAATCTACTTTATAAAAACTCATTACCTAAAGCTTTTAACTAAATTCTAAGCTGAAAAAAGGTTTTGCACAGATATTTTTGACTTTAGAGGGTCAATTAAGCTTATGCCAAACACCCCTTTCAGGCTATGACAGATTTAAGAAAAGCTTTTAAGGTGCAATCTAATGAACAAGCATTAACTACCAGATAAGAACTAGCTTAAATCAAACCTATTAAACACAATTTAACAACTAATTAAGCTAGAATCTATGATCAAAGACTATTAACTAATATTTTTGGTTTTTTTAGCTTTTATGACAGTTTATAAAAATCTATGATCTAAGTTATGAAAAGCAAAAACAGATGAACAATTGTGACTAATTAGCTAAATTAAACACAAATAAGCAACAATAAGCAAACTTAATAAGCAAATAAGCATATCTAAATGTAGAAAGCAATGAGATCACTATTTAAAGCTAAAATAGAAGGAAATAAAAGAGAGACTTACAAACTCCTCTAGCTAAACAAGAGATCTCAATTAAGAGCAGCTACAAGCTCCCTAGCTTATTAATAAGCTAGGGTATAAGTCCTTGGGATCTCTTCCAAGTTAAGATCCCCTTCCAAAAGCTCAATTCCAATACATTCCATAGTAAATGTAATTAGACTGGTTTAAGGTTTAGTAAGGCTTAATTCTGAATTGATTAAGCTCTATTTCAGCTTATAGACTGAAAGAGCTTATTAAGAGCTTATTGAGAGAATTTAGCTTAGTTAAGAGAGCTTATGAAAAAGAAATTGGGAGAGATTAAGAAAAACTGAATTTCATTAAAAGAAAACTTGCTTACAATACTTTTAAAGGAAAATTACAAGATTAAAACATCATTAAGCTAAGAATTTGAAATTTAAGCTACAACTAAATTAAAAGCTACTTGTAAAACTAAAAGAGCGATGTGAGAGAAGAGAGGGCCTTTTATAGGCTTGTTGAGGAAGCATACGTAGTCTAGCTTACCTTTACACGCTCACTTTTTCAACTGAGCCATCCAATCAAGCAATCATTGGAGATAAAGAGATCCGTATGATTCATTATTGTGCACTCAAGGATTTTGCCAACTTGTCATTCCTTGATGTGACAGCTTATGCTTCTTTTGTGAGTGAGTTTAGTACAAAACCCACATATAATTATGCTTTTTACCATTTGATGACCGTGGCCTTTGATTGAGAGTGAGCCAATAATGCTTGATAAGACGATTGAGACCCCTTCAATTGTACTTGTGATCTCTTGAATTGCTTCTTGCCCATCAATTTTCTATTTGCCCTTGTTTTACCATGGGGGGTGAAAGGTGGGACGATGGTAGAACATAAATGGGATTTCCGCGCCCATTTTCGACAGTTTAAAACTGTTATACTTTGAAACATTAGCACATTGGCCCTTGTGGTTTTGGTATAAAAGGACATGGCTAGTAAAAGCTTATGAATTGGCTTTTGGGATCCGGATTTGTTTCCCAAGGATTAAGAGGCCCATTAAGCTTTTCCTGGGCCCAATAAGGGATGAGGGACATTTTTGACATTTGAGAGAGTTGAGGGACAACAGTGAAACATTTTGTAGATTGTGTCCTTTTGTGTTGACTTTGTTTGAACCATCTTTGATTTAATTTGATTTTTTTGGCTGAATTTGACTGAGGCTTGACTTTTCTGGCTTCGGCTTTGTACTCTTCTGATTCTCGTGTCCGTGCTTGCTCGTTTTTGACTATTTTCTTGTGATTTTTGACTTATCAATACCTGCACATACAAAACACAAATACAAGCATATTTTTGCCATTTGTAGTCTGTTTTGGGTTTAATTGGGTTATTTTAGGTACAAACGGATATGTGTATTCTACACTTATCAATTCTCTTTCAAGTGCTTCTTAGACACGTACAAAGGTTATCACCAAATACAAATGGCAAAAGAAGATGAGGAAAAAATAGCTTTCATCACAAGCCAAGGAATATTTTGCTATACAAAGATGCCTTTTGGCCAGCGGAATGCCGGAGCCACTTATCAGCGTTTGGTGGATAAAGCATTCCATAAGCAAATCGGCAGAAACCTCGAAGTATATGTAGATGACCTTGTTATCAAAAGCCGCATGGAGGATGAAATAGTAAGAGATATGGAGGAAACGTTCCAAACTCTAAGAGAAATTAAATAAGTCTGCACCCTAAGAAGTGACAAACCTTGGAAAAAATAGAAGAGTTTTAGGTACAGGTTAGCACCAGGCGACTGAAAGTATGTCAGGACAAAGTAGACGCTGTTCTAAGCCTCCCATCCCCAAGGTGCTTAAAGGATGTGCAAAGGTTAAATGGAAAGCTCGCAAGTCTGAACCGGTTTTTAGCCAAATCAGCAGAGAAATCAATACCATTCTTCAAAACTTTGAAAAAATGCACGAGGAAAAGCGATTTCTATTGGACTACGGAAGCGGAAGAAGCGTTCAAGCAAATGAAGCAACTCATTGCCGAACTTCCCATGTTAGTCGCACCAATAGAATTTTGTACTAACAAGTTGGCGCTATCCGTGGGACCACGAATACAACTGTGTTTCCTAAAATACTCACCATGAGCATTAACGAACAAAATCCCATTAGCCAGCCCACGTCCGTCGTGAGGAATACACTGGGGAAAGAGCCAGTTCCGCAGGATCCAAACAGGCCTATTTCTGATGAAGCCTTGCGGGAATACTGCGACAGGAACTATCATCAGATTCTACCAATCATAGCTGAAAAAGTGCATCAAGAGAAGCCGCAACAGAAAAAGCTTAAGGCAGTAAAAGCTCGTCTCAACTTTGAGGAGACCTCACATCATTCCGAGTCAGGGACACCCATCAGAAGAAGGGGTCTGAAGGAAAGGCTCGGACCAAGGTATGTCTGCAGCAGATCCGAAAGCCCTAAGCCGAGACGTGGCCGCCCCGAGTCACCTAAGAAAAAAGGTTCGGACAGGAACGCGGTGTTCAAAAGATTGGAAAAAGGTGTATTCCACAGGCTCGGAGACAAAGGGAAAAATGTGTCCGTATATTCAGACGACTCAAGGCGTCGGTTATACCACAGTAGCCACATGGACACTGAAAGCTGCCACCAAAGTTCTCGATCAAGAACAATAGAGCACGCTTCTGAGAGACATTATAACAAAAGGGCATCCTCGAAAAGAACGGAGGAGTTATCAGAAAGCGAGGGTAGCGCCGGAGGTCATTGGAAGTTAAAAGTAAAAAGGCCAAAGTCGAGTGTTGAGGATGACCTGTCCCAACCATGGGTATGTGAAGAAACAGATCCTTTCACTCCTCGGATCCGTTACTTTGATTTCCCAAAAACTTGAATGCTTAGTCACATTAAAACGTATGATGGAAGTGAAGATCCGGAAGATCATTTAAAAAATTTCAGTCAGCCGCTAAGACAGAACGATGGGCAATGCCAACATGGTGTCACATGTTTAACTCTACACTTACTGGAAATGCCAGAGTATGGTTCGACGACCTCCCAAAGGAAACAATTGATAGCTATGATGACTTAAAGAAAGCATTCTTAGAAAACTACCTCTAGCAGAAGAAATGCATTAAAGACCCGGTCAAAATTCATAACATCAGGGAGAGAGACGAGGAGTCTACGTAAGAGTTTGTGCGGAGGTATAAACTTGAGTGTAGAGACGTAAAGAGAGCTCCAGAATGCATGAAAATCTCCGGATTCATGCACGGGATCACCAATCCCGAGCTAATCAAGCGGCTACATGATAAAATTCCAAAGTCAGAAGACGAAATGATGAGGGTAACTACAGCATTTCTTCGGGGAGAAGTAGCCGCTTCCAACCGTGAACGGAAGAAGTCGTTCCTATCATGGAAACAGCAGGAAGCTAATCAAAAGCAAAATTTCAAAAAAGGAGGCTTCCGGAACCAACAAAGGTCGGAAAGGAAGCAAGATCGTTTTGCACTACTTACAAAAACTCCCAAAGAAATTTTTGCCTTAGACAAAGGAAAATTCAAAGCTCCGCCACCAATGACAACCCCGGTAGAAAAAAGAAATGCTAACAAATTTTGCGAGTTCCATGGAGAAGTAGGGCATAACACAGACGAATGTATGCACCTGAGAAAACAGATTGAAGAAATGCTCAAAGCAGGAAAGTTGTCACACTTGGTTAAAGAGATCAAACAAAACAACGGAAAGGAGCAACCTAAGGTGACAAAGAAAGGAGAAACCGCTGGGAAGGATAAAGCGATGGCTATCCTAATGGTTCAGCCCTGGGAAAGGGTGGCTAGGCAAAAAATAACGCAGAGTTTCTCTTCTAATTCAGAAATCTCTTTTCCACCATTGGGGGAAGATGAAGGGACAGAGGGTCCAATGATCATCGAGGCGGAAATAGGAGGCCACTGCGTGCACCGTATGTACGTAGATGGCGGATCAGCTTCAGAAATTTTGTATGAGCATTGCTTTAGCAGACTCCGTCCGGAAATCAAAAGACAATTGATACCAGCCACTACTCCTTTGATTGGATTCAGCGGTGAAATAATATGGCCGATAGGACAAATACAACTACTGGTAGCAATTGGAGACGAAGAGCATTCCGCTTCAGCTTTGATGAATTTTGTAGTAGTGAGATCACCATCCCCGTACAATGGGATTATCGAAAGACCGGGGGTCAGGAAATTGCAAGCGGTCCCGTCAACAGTTCACGGAATGCTGAAGATCCTGGTAGAAGGAGGGGTAATTACTTTAAAAAGCAGCAGGTTAGTACCACTTGAGTGCACAATGGTCTCCGGACCTGAAAGAATCCTCCCGGCCAGCGAATCAACGGTGGAAGAAAGGATAAAAGTGGCGATCAACCTAGAATACCCGGAACAGACTATAATGATCGGATCAACTCTCACAGAAGAAGGTCGCAATAAGTTGTGCAACCTGCTCCAACAAAACTTGGATATTTTCGCCTGGAAGCCTGCGGACATGACTGGCGTCCCAAGGCACATCGCGGAGCACCGTTTAAATGTGCGGAAGGGATGCTCTCCGGTTAGACAAAAGAAAAAGGGGGCAAGCGGCCGATAGAAACCAGGCAATACAAGAAGAAGTAGGAAAATTAGTAGAAGCAGGAATCATGAGGGAAGTACACTACCATGACTTGTTGTCCAATCCAGTAATGGTAAAGAAGCACGACAACAGTTGGAGGATGTGTGTAGACTTTAAAGACTTAAACAAAGCATGCCCAAAAGACGGTTATCCGCAACCAAAATAGACTGAATGGTAGAGTCCCTGTGTAGATTCCCTTTCAAGTGCTTCTTAGACGCGTACAAAGGTTATCACCAAATACAAATGAAAAAAGAAGATGAGGAAAAAATAGCTTTCATCACAAGCCAAGGAATATTTTGCTATACAAAGATGCCTTTTGGCATGCGGAATGCCGGGGCCACTTACCAGCGTTTGGTGGATAAAGCATTCCATAAGCAAATCAGAAGAAACCTAGAAGTATATGTAGATGACCTTGCTATCAAAATCCGCACGGAGGATGAAATTGTCAGAGATATGGAGGAAACGTTCCAAACTCTAAGAGAAATTAATATGAAGCTGAACCCTAAGAAGTGCACCTTTGGAATAGAAGAAGGAATGTTTTTAGGGTACAAGGTTAGCACCAGGGGGCTGAAAGTATGTCCGGACAAAGTAGACGCTGTTATAAGCCTCCCATCCCCAAGGTGCTTAAAGGATGTGCAAAGGTTAAATGGAAAGCTCGCAAGTCTAAACCGGTTTTTAGCCAAGTCAACAGAGAAATCATTACCATTCTTCAAAACTTTGAAAAAATGCACGAAGAAAAGCGATTTCTATTGGACTACGGAAGCGGAAGAAGCGTTCAAGCAAAGCAACTCATTGCCGAACTTCCCATGTTAGTCGCACCAATGGAAAAAGAGGAGCTTATCGTCTACCTGGCGGCAGCAAAAGAAATGGTAAGTGCAGTCCTGATGACGGAGCGGGAAGCTAAGCAAATGCCTATATACTTTGTCAGTAGGGCGTTAAGAGGTCCGAAAGTAAACTACACGTCTATGGAAAAATTGGTGTTGGCTTTGGTTCATGCCAGTAAGCGCCTAAAGAGGTACTTCCAGGCACACCCAATCATAGTCATTACGGACCAACCGATACAACAGGTATTATCAAGGCCGAATGTAGCAGGAATGCTACAAAAATGGAGCATTGAACTGGGAGAATACGCAATACATTACAGACCCAGAGTATCGATCAAGGGGCAGATATTGGTAGACTTTATAGTCGAACGACCAGAAGAGGAATCTCCGGATACTCTAATAGAAGAAGAGGAGGAACTCCCTGAACCATGGATCTTGTTTACGGATGGTTCATCCTACACAGACGGTTCTGGGGCAGGACTAATAATCACAAACTCGGAAGGGATGGAGTTTACTTACGCTTTAAGATTCAGGTTTGATGCAACAAATAACGAAGCGGAATATGGAGCTTTGATTGCCGGACCAAAGATCGCAGAGCAAATGGGTGTAAAAAATCTCCAAGCAAATGTTGATTCACAATTGGTGGCCAATCAAGTGAATGGAACATATGTTGCGAAAGAAACCGACATGGTTCGATATTTGGAGAAGGTGAAAACGCTCACCAGCAGCTTTAAAGCTTTCTCAATAAAACAGGTCCCTAGAAGCGAAAACAAAAAGGCATATGCGTTAAGCAAAATAGCATCAACAAGCTTTGCACATTTGAGTAAACAAGTGCTGGTGGAGGAACTAAAAGAAAGGTCGATAAGTACAATGGAAGTTTTGATAGTAGTAGAAGAGGAAGGAGATACATGGATGACTCCCATCTTTAAATACCTCATGGACAGAACATTACCAATATAAGTGAAAAAAGCGAGAGCAGTAAAACGCAAGTCGTGGCGTTTCTCTATAATAAATGGGACACTTTACAAAAAATATTTCTTTGGACCATGGCTGTGATGCGTAGGACCACTCCAAGCCAATTATGTTCTAAGAGAGATACATGAGGGGTCTTGCAGCATGCATGCTGGTACACGATCCGTTGTGGCAAAAGCCTTGCGGATTGGTTATTATTGGCCAACCATGCAGGAGGACGCAAGAAAGCTGATAAGGGCATGCCAAGACTGCCAAATTCACAAGCCTATCCCAAGGAGTCCTCAGCAAAAGCTAAGCCCAATCACGTCTTCGTGGCCATTCTATAAGTGGGGTATTGATATCGCTGGACCTTTCCCGGAAGGACCTGGAAAGGTCAAATTCCTGATAGTAGCTATTGATTACTTCACGAAGTGGATTGAAGCAAAACCAGTGGCGACCATCACTGGCAACCAAATCAAAAAATTCGTATGGGATAACATCGTTTGTAGATTTGGACTCCTAGGAGAAATCATATCGGATAATGGAAAATAATTCCAAGACAATCCGTTCAAGGACTGGTGCGAAAAGTTATGTATCCGCCAACACTTTGCTTCTGTTAAACATCCACAAACCAATGGTTTAGTGGAAAGGGCAAACCGTAGTCTTGGAGAAGGGATAAAGGCTAGGTTGGACGAAAAAAGCAAAAACTGGTTGGAAGAACTTCCCCATGTCCTATGGGCACACCGCACAATGATCAAATCTAGTAACGGAGACACCCCATTCTCGTTAACATACGAAACGGAAGCCGTCATCCCAGCAGAAATCGGCATACCCACTCTAAGGACAGCAGAAGTAGACTTAGTACAAAATAATGAAGCCCTAGAAATCAACCTTGACCTACTGGAGGAGCGAAAAGAGAAAGCAGCAATTCGAGAAGCAAAAAGCAAAGCAAAGATGGAAAGGTATTACAACTCTAAAGTCCGTAGTATAAGCTTTAAACCAGGAGACTTGGTATACCACAACAACGATGCAAGCCGTGTGGAGGACACATGGAAGCTAGGACCAAAATGGGAAGGACCATATGAGGTCACGAAAGCATTTGGAAAGGGCGCATACAAGTTAAGAGACCGTGACGGGAAGCAGCTCCCGTGGACTTGGAATATCAGCAACCTTAAGAAGTGTTATGTTCACCAAATGTAAGCAATCCACCCATGCGGACTCCGCAGTGGGGGTAATGCGGTCCAATATATCTTCTTTATGCATTGTAATGTTTTCTTAAATAAAAAGTGGAGCCTAGATACCTTCACAACTTTTACTTTAAATTCTTGTTATTTACTTTGTAAAATTATTATATTTGTAATTAAGACGCGCACGCAATAAGGCACGACCCAATTAATGGTACTCCGTATAACAAAGGGATGAGTAACCTAACAATTCACTCAAAAGTATATAAGAGGCATTGCAAGCCCAATATTGGGAAAAATGTTCCATGAACGTTTCGCTAAGCCTATCATCACAAGTGCACAATAGTGATATTCAAAGATAGCAGGAAGAATAACCCACAAGTATTCAAATAAAGGCTAGCAAAATAAAAATATCATCATATTAAAAAAGATAGCAAAGTCATGGTCAAGTACTAAGACATTCAAAAACATACAAATGTAAGTTGCCGCACAAAAAAAATAAATCCAAAGTGACCACGGCATATAACGGATAAAACACTTAGAATAAATTGTACGGGCTACAACAAAAAGGTCATATACGACCAAGTCCAGACATTATAGCAAGTTACTAAGAAATAATCAGCTCCGCATCATCAACATTCGGAAAAGGATCAACATCCGCACCGGTACCTTCTTGACCATCCGCACGCATAACTTCATAGGCATCCATAAAAATAGGCAGAATAGTGCTTGCGGAAACAAGGGTCACAGATAAAGCAGTAGTAGTTTCAGGAGCAACACTAGAAGTACCTCCCGTGCCTTCCAAAGCTGCAGCAGACAAAGGTTCAGAAAACGAAACAAAAACGTCGCGAAGAGCTGATCTGTTGTTAGCAATGTTTTCTCTAATCCTCTGAACTCGGCCATGGGAAACATTTAGAGAAAGTGATAAGGCTCTGGAACCAATGACAGTTTGATCCGGTGAATGATGAACAGGAACCATTAGCTGGTCAACATGAGGCTGTGATTCGCTCAAACCCAACCTTTCCGCAAGAGCTTCATCTAAACGGAGAAGGTCCATTACAGTTTTGACACTTGCATCTTTGTTGGATTCCAGCTCAGCAAGCAAGGAGAAGTTCACATTCTAAACCTCTTGCAAAGCGGAAGTGAAATCATCCCCCGCAGAAGGATTGAACATAGCAACATCTGTAAGGACTCTACCTTCCTAGCCATGAGTAATTCCGACAGCTAACCCATCTTGCATGCCTTTGTCAATAGCCCTGCTGATAGTCGCATCAAGGGCAGAAAGATACTCTAGAGAGTTAAGACACTTAAATACAGCAAGCTGCATGCCATAGGTAAGAAGCTACCTACGCCCAGCAATGGTAGTCAACAGATGAGGATGGAATTTTTCCTCCAAGTGAAGGCACGTCTCAATAAAGTCAGCATCCAGCTTGTTAAATTTCTCATGCACAACCGCCATCTGTTCATCCTGGAACTTCTCAAGCTGACTCATACAGTTCTCATATACCGCAACTTTTTCCTGAAGTCCGGCAGAAGAAGTTTCCAGCTCACGCACCTGCAGATTATGCGGAAGTGTGAAGATAATAAAAAAAGAGGACAAACTTAAGTATAAAGACGTATACCTGATCAGCAAGCCTGTCATTCTGTAATTTAACAGTTGTGACCATAGCATCCGAATCAGCAGCCTCTTGCTCCCTGACTTTCACCGTAGCTGCAAGATCTGCTACTCTCACATCCAACACACCCTTCTCCTTCTCAAGGGCAGTATTGCGCTCCTTCAAAGACTTTATCTCATCCTGGAGAGATTTCTTAACAACTTCGAATTTAGAAGCTTCAGCACGGAGATGGATGGCCTCTGCGGCTTTCGCTTCCTTCACAAGCAACTGCGCTTTCAGACTTTCAATCTCCTCATCCCTAGCCTTCAACAACGAATTTTTCTCTTTCATAAAAGAACTCAATCTCCTTTTCTCTCTAATATTGAACTCATCACGCATTCTCACTTCAGCACTAAGCGACATTTGGCGAGCAGCCCCTACATTGAATTCCGTGAAAAGCTGGTCGTGCTCCATCCCACGGATCGAAGCAAAAAACTTAGGAGGAGCAAACTCATCCACCATCTCGCGACAAGTACGACCATCATCTAAGCGAGAACCATTGGTGACACTCCATTGGGGTACGTATACTTTTTGAAGATCTGTGTCAGGACTAACAACAGTACGGATACCACCAACAATGAAGTCACTACCAGTAAGGCCAGAGAAGCCACTTACGGTATGATCAGCCCCAGAAGAAGAACCATCACCAAAGACAGAAGACTCAACAAGTTTTTCCTTAGCAGTTGTAGCAGGGTCAGCTGTGGAGGTAACGGTAGTCGTCATTGTCATCAATGGAACGGAAGTCCTGGCAAAAGAGTCAACTTCAGCTCCCGCAATATTTGCACCGGAATGATGAGAAGAGTCTGAGGAAATAACGAACCTTTGCGGAGCCCTAATAGTGCAGAGATTGGCCCCAGCTAAAGAAATGGTGTGATCTCCTCCTCTCGCTCCGGTGTAGCAGACACGAAAGATGTCACAAATGGCAAAGTAGGAATAACCTCACCCCTAACCTCCGCATTCAACACAGCCCCAGCAAGCAAACGTTAAACCGCTAAACGTGACTTACCACCAACAGTAGGCCCACCAAGAGTCCCGTGATCATCTCTCAACTTCTTGACAGGATGTGAAGGCTCACCAGCATCAACAACAGTTTTTTGCTTTTTTTGTGTTTTGGTTGCAAAGGGACCACGTCTTCAGCAACAATCTCTGCAGCCTCACTAACAATTTGGATACCAGCACTTTGACTACCAGCAGCGGAGTCATTTTTCTCCTCCTGATCACCGCTACCCCCTCTTCAAACAGCCTATCAACGCTGGCATCCAGTTCACTTTCAGCGCGGGCAGGCGCAACCGGAAGCAAAGGAACAGTGCGACCAACAGTGGTATCTAGCAATTTTGGTTCGTCTTCACCACGCTGCCTCTCACCAATCCTTACCTTCGTAGGATCAGCAGTCCGGATAAAAGAGAGCAAATCCATCGCTGCATAAAAAGAATAAGACGATCAACAAAAAATCAAAAGGCAAAACAAAAAGTAAAACATAATAATAAGCACCCACCCTCGCCATCTTCACGCAGAAACTGAGGATAAGTATCTTCATCCAGAGTATAATTACGACTAATGCCCATTAAACAAAGGAAAGGCTCTGGATACTTATGGAAAGGAGCCGGATATGCAACAAGGGTAGCATAATGCTCCGCGTTGTATTGGGAAGGTTTAGGAAAAGGGTCCTTTGACACAGTTTTGCTAGTGTTCCAGGGGAAGGAAGCAGGACAAGCAAAGTCATCGACCCAAAAGAAGTGATCGTTCCAGCTTTTCAGTGAGTCTAAAGGTTTGGTGTAACATATGGCATCATTTCCCTGGCGCTTACTGAACGACATCCAACCCTTGTTTTTTGAGTTAACATAAAAGCAACGAAATAGCCCGACCGAGGGATCAAAACCATGAACACGGCAAAGGATCTCAAAATGAGACACTTTGGCCGCACCAATAACGGATAATTGGGATATATGGATACGATAGTGCCTGAGCACGTTAACAAGGAAAGTGGAAAGTGGTAAACGAAAATTGGCATACTCGAAGAATCTGGTGTATACACCTATCTTGCCGGTAGGCATTTCATGAATTGTTTGGTTAGGGCTAGGTAATTGTGGATGAACTTCATCAGGAATATGATACGTTTCACAAATTTTTTTAGAGCTTTTAGAGTAAGAACCGACTTTATATCTGTAATACTGCCCATGATAAAGTAAACAAAGATCGGGGCCTAACCTGAAAGCTTAAAATTCTTCGAAACGGGGCACAAAAGGTACATAATTGAGAGCTTGAAGAAATTTTGAACAATGGTGATTACAGTTAGAGAAGATGAAAAAGGAAACAGTGAAAACCACACCGACTATTTATACCCTCGGTATAGTAAATACAAGTCCCCTCCAGATGCTTCCACGTGGCAATGACCTCCGAGTCAACGACCAAGATGAGAAGTAAAAGATAGTGATGACAGTTAAGCAGTTGGACTAACCAGTCAAATCAGTCAGAAGGTGAAAGGCCACGAAGAGACCACGTCACCCACGTCCCACCTAACAAGGGCAACGGAACGTCGCGGAAAGACAAGCACGGAGGACGCAAAAATACAAGGAGTACCGGAACCTGAGTCTAGTGATATCTACCGCACGCAATAACAATCGCACGCAATAGACACACTAGACTGGGGGGACTTGATGACGTATAATACGTGTAACAGGCCTCCGGGCCTGGATTACATAAATTATACATGGGCCCAAGCCCAACAAGACAATCGCAAAGCACAATAGGCCAAAGCTAAGCCCAGTCCCGTGCTGGCACGGCCCGAGAGAAATAAGACGGACGTGATAGGCCTTCCGTGGACCAAGCAACATCCGCCGAAGGGGACCCACGTCCGTAGAACACGATTACTGCGGACCCTTATCCGATAAGGGTCTCACTTCGGCCCACTAACAGAAATGAGCAAAATATTAGGAAAACCTAATATTTGGTTCACCTATAAAAAGGGGTATTCTGACACTCACAAGGTATGATTTTTTGACTATATTATATACACACATACTCTGATATAAAACATGAATACTTACTCTTACGCCGGAGTCTAATCGTGGGGTCCGTCCCCACGATAAGACTAACGGTTTGTCTTTATTTGTGCAGGAAACCATCATCATCACTTGATTTAGTACAAGATCACGTCTATTGGCCCAGCCCAATAACCATTTAGATCCATCCTCTAAACCCATAACATTTTTTGTACTAACAGTCGGCAAATGTAGTTTTCATCAAGTGATGAGCTGATTCCTGTTACTTTGTTGGCAAGGGATATGAAAATTAGAATGTAATTAGATTATCCAATTCATAACTAACAGTGATTTACTAAAAGAAATTGACACCTTAATTGATTAAATTAGAAGGCGGTGCATGAGTGTATATATAATATATACTATATATTCATGCGACATATATATGTTCCAATGACCTTATTCGAAAGGTACAAGTCAATTAAATTAGATAATGAAATGTGGGCATCCTGCATGCAAAGGCTACCAATTTTTGTAAACGTCAAACACTTTATTTATTTATTTGATCCTTCAGTTTTCCAATCAATTGATTTGTTTGTCTTTTTAAATATTCCGGCCAAGAACTGCATTACTTACCTTAGCAAGAATAGCTCTCGTAAAAACATTACTATTGACTTCATTTGCCCCTGTGAGCCATCGATGCCGCTGCTTGGTGTATGCCTCTCCAACCAATCTGCAATGATATACACATTACGTGTTCTCATATATAGGCAAGTGTACGTAAGCATAACGTATTAATTATGTTTAGCAGAATTCTGATCATTAGTAATTTTATTGATAGTCTTATATAAGTATATAACATTCCATCAAATGACTTTTTTTCTAAGGATAAATCTTTTTTGTCCCAAAGTTTAACAGAATTTAATTACGTTCCACCGAAACTATATCTATCGGGAACGGGTAGAAGCGGAAGCACGGTTGATGGCGGACTATTTTGGTCCTCGGCCAAAATATCCCGATTATTATTTTCGGTTACGGTATCGTATGAGCCGTAAACTATTTTTAGACATAGTCTCAGGTATTGAAAATTACATTGAAACTCACCATCCTCTTTCTCCGCATTTCGATTTCTTTAGAGTCCGACCCGATGCTACGGGTGTACCCGGTTTTAGTGTTATTATGAAATGCACTTGCGCCATACGCCAATTGGCATACGGCGTAACACCTGATTCATTAGATGAGTATTTACAAATGGGTAGTCATACCGCACGCGATTGTTTAGATTTTTTTACTATGTGCGTTATCGAATTGTTTATGCCCAAGTATTTACGAAAACCTGACTTCAATGACATTCAAAAGTTATACACCGCACACAATAATATTCATGGTTTTCCTGGAATGCTTGGAAGCATTGATTGTATGCACTGGGAATGGAGAAATTGCCCAAAAGCATGGCATGGGCAATTTGGTAGAGGTGATAAAAAGTACCCAACTATATTGCTTGAGGCTGTTGCTTCATATGATTTGTGGATTTGGCATGCATTTTTTGGGGTAGCGGGTGCAAATAACGATTTAACTGTTTTGAATAATTCTCCGTTATTTGACGACCTTCTTGATGGCATCGACCCCGTGGCTCCGTTTGAATGTAACGGGGTTACATTCGAAAAAGGGTATTATCTAGCCGACGACATTTACCCACAATGGGCATCTTTTGTTAAATCATTTACGGTTGCAAGTTCAGAGAAGAATGTATTATATAAACGGAAACAAGAAGGTGCTCGAAAAGATATTGAAAGAGCTTTTGGGGTCCTTCAAGGACGTTGGCGTATTATAAGTCAACCGGCGCGTGCTTGGACTATCAACAAGCTACGCAGAGTTATGCATACTTGCATTATATTGCATAACATGATTTTAGAAGATCAAAAGTATGCGTTAACCGAGTTTGACGAAGAAAGTTATATTTGTCCCCAACCAAATATATTAAGGACATGGGTCGAGCGATGCGATATCCGACGAAAAAAAGACAAAGAACTGCGTGATAAAAATACACACGCAAAGCTTCAACGTAATATCATTGAGCATCTTTGGCAACAACATCAACAACATCAACAAGAACATTAGTTTATGTATAATTTGATGTATTTTTTTTAATTTCCGCATTAGTTTTTTAATTTCGCAATGTTTTTTTAAATGTATTGTAGTTTGTATTTTTAATTTAATGAAATAAATTATGTTTGTGTGAAAAAAATTATAAAAAAAATAGTTAGTGGTGGGGCCCAAATGAAGAGGTGAAGGTGTGTTATGAGTGAATGAGTATTTTTAAGTGGGAGTAAAATGCTGATGTGACAGCCTGTGAGGCCCGTTTTATTTTGTGGCTTAAGCCACCACACCCTACACTCTTAGAATGAGCCGATGTACATAATGAATCACCATTCCATCAAATTTCTTGCATTATTTTCAATAAAAATAAAGATGATCAAGACTCATGAGTCATAACCGTGTCCAGCAGGAAAAAAAGTGTCGGGTCTTAACCACGTCAGAATACCCGAAATTCTCGGACTATCCGACCCGTTAGTCACACCGAAAACATTTGATATTGTAATAACAACATTTGGTTAGCAACTTATTGATGAGTCACATTTGTAGTGCTACATGTTATAATCAAATTTGTTTAAGCTTAGGTTATGCTAGTTTTGAACACATATGAGATCCAGTAGTTATAACTATAAGGAGCTAGCTAGCTAGATTATGCAACTTGTATGTTTTATTCAAATGTTATAATATGCTGTCCACACGTTATGATCATCAATTAGTTTATGTGTGTGAGAATGAATGTTTTGTTTAGAGGACTTAGTGATAAACTATCGAGACGCGAGTCTTGTTACCCGAATGAATAATTTTCGTGTCATTGATTAGTAGCATTGTTAATAGGGTAAAAGTCATAAATTACCAACGTACTTTTTAAAATTTCTCGACTTGAACCCTTTACTTTTTTATTCACACCGAAATCAACGTACTTTCAAATTTTTAACCGACTTAAACCAAACGTTTGTACTGTTACGATCGCTTGGCATCGTTAGTCCTTTAACAATAATTTTCTTTATATGAACTTTTACGTTTTTGCTCTTTTTTTTACGTTTTTGTCCGTTTTTTACGTTTTCGTACTCTTTTTTACGTTTTCGTCCGTTTTTTTGAATTTCGTCTGGATTTTTACGTTTTCGTCTGTTTTTTTTCGTTTTCGCCCGTTTTTTTACGTTTTCGCCCGTTTTTTACGTTGGTAATTTATGGCTTTTACCCTTGTTAATAAGGTGAAGTCGAGGTTCATACTCGAGCATTGATTTGGTGGCGAAGAAAGGGAAAAGGTGTTTTAGGATTCGAACTGTTATATGATGTGAAGTGTATGCCTTTATGTCACATGTTTGTTCATAATGTTATCCGTGTATTTATGCTCTAATAAATTTATTAGAGCATGCAGTGTAGACATTTCGGCCATTCAGACACTTCTACAAATTTGTTAGAACTTAGATGTTATGCTTCATTTGGTTTGAAAGTTGCTAACAATTAGTAGTCTTGAATTGCTAGGGTAATCGGTATTAATATAAGAATAGATTGTGTAACTTATGGTAGAAGAGTTAAAAGGCAAAACAAGAAGCAAAACTTGTATGCGCTGCCTTTCACTTGCCTATGTTTTCCCATTTTATAAGCAAATGTCTGAAACGCTGTTATTCACGTGTTTTATGTTCTTTTCTGCGTTTCTGTGGTTATATATACTTGGAAGCTCTTAACGAATCTACCTTATAGATGTAAGACAGAGCTACATCACTTAGTCGTTGATATGGATAGTCTGCCTATCGTGGATTTTACTTCAATGTTAAAATTCAGATGTTGTGCTTGTTTCTGAACAATAGTCATTAAATGACTGGTTTATAAGGTAGATTCGTTAAGAGCTTCCAAGTTTCTCATTTCCTGAGTGGAAATTAAATGACTGGTTTTATGTTCTTATAATTCTGGCTTCGGATTTGAAAGACCCTTGAACGTTTTAAACCTTTTCTCAGTAAGATTTCAGCCGGTTGCAGATATTGCGTCTCTATCTAAAATTTTGTGAAGTGGTCTATTTTGACAATACATGTTGCTCAACATCTGTAACTCCGTAAGACACTGTTATTTGCAATACTAATGCAATCTTCTTCATAACGGATAAAGTGCGGCAAGAAATTCAATATACTCAATATCTGTTTGCTGATATTTATGTCTTTCTGATGTACATTTGGCTTTTCTTATTGGAGTGCATAAAGGATGCTATAAATGATTAGCATTCTTTTCTTGAGTGCTTTTTGGATATGGAGATAAGCACATCTGTAACAAGATGAAAAATTCCCACATATAAATTACTTTTTGTTGTTATCGAAAAGTATATGATGGCCAAAAGCTTTTTGGTCCCGCAAACAATCAATGTCAACTTAGATCTGCATGTATAAAAAAAAAATTGCAGTATGCTGTGTCATGCCCTTGGCCACAAGGTAGCAAACTCGTGATACGTATGGTTTTTTAACTTTACGTATACGTACCCCATTTTATAATTGTGTGCATTCACTAATTTCCAAAACGTGAAATTTGTTAATTTTTTGCTATTAAAAGACGTATTATTTTGTTGCTTCTTTTAGCTCCAAAACGTCAACACCATCTCAATCAATACTGTCCCAAATTTGAAAAAAGTTAATGCAATCATTCCAAAAATACAACTTGTTTCGCAAAACGTTATCAACGTTTAATGCAAAACGAATCTAGACTCAGATTTTTATTCAAGCTTAGATATTTGTCTAGTTGAATCATGTTCATTGAGAAGTGTAGGACCACACCCGATAACAATATTTTTTATTAAGGTTTTGCTAATATGTGCTCACTGGACACATGTTAAAGTGTATTTAATGAACATTTGTTTTCTTTTATAACCAAAAATGCATTTAATAAACATTAATTTTAGATAAAAATTATCATGTTTAGATACATTTTCTCTTTAAATACACAAAAACTTTTCATTTGAACATACACTAACATGTGCCCAGTGGACACAAGTTAGCAAAACCCTTTTTATTATAACACACAATTACATGTACGGAGCATAAAGGATAAGTACATACGCAATATACGAACGCAAAGAGAAGAGTGTTACATGACTAGAATTAACATTGTAACATAAAAGAGACATAACTGAAGCCAGTATATAACAAGGTTCATTTAAAACAGTTCACGTCTACTAATAAGAGGACTGTTTTGTAAGGTACACAACTTAAGCAGAAGTACTGCCAGATATAACCAACTTGCGTGAAAATTCGTTGGAGTTCTTCGGTGAATAGTGAGATAAGTAATCCATCAAGTTTTCTTTTACTAATCATCTACACTATCGCTTATTGTAAGCAACCTTATGTCTTCTTCATTATAATCATTCATTTACAGTTTCAATCGACTATGAAATTGAATTTGGGGTTTTTCAATATTAATTTCATTATTTTTTTTTGAAAAAGGTGAACTTATATTAATATTTCAACAGATACAATCAATAAAGAAACAGTTTGGACAAGCCCAAACTTATACAAATAAAACTATGACATAAAACTCTATAACCAGTCAAAACTATATCTCGGACCACATAGCAAAATGAAATCTGATATAACACCAATCATCAGACATCACTAAACATTCAAAGTTCACCTGAATTCACCAAAACCATAGCTTCTTGGTTACATTTCCTAAAACAAAAAGAACCAAAAATCACTCAGCCATCACCCACAGTGATCAAAGGACTTTTGTATAGGCATCACCAAGCAAGCTATAGCACCCTGACTCCAAATGAAGGGCTATACCATGCTAGCTACATTTCCAAGTCATATTGCCCCTTGATCAATAAGTAGTACAACCTCACAAATTGACCAAAGAAACATAGAGGACAAGGCATCACTAACACAGGAACACACACCTTCATTCAGAAACCAACCTATCCTCCTTGCAGTAAGGTAAAGACTGGACCAAGAAGCCCCATCTTTCATGGCTCTCTATTCCAGCCTACTTACCTTACACCAAGCTTTCTTACCCTTCACATCAGGCAACCTACCTTATGAAGATAACCCTCATATGCCCAACTAATAAGACAAACAGAAAGAATTTCCTCCCAAGGCCAAACTCAAACTGCAGGTCTTATAAAAAGGGATTTAGAAGAAAATCATCAAGATACAAGGCCCTCTGATGTAGAAAGCTTCCAATTTCATCTCAGTATATGTTTAGCTTTTGACTGAGAAGTTCATACAATGTACCTTATCCTGAAATAAGAACACATTCCTTAATAAAGTCTTTATCCCAAACACTCCTTTAACTGCCCTGCTTTATACTTTTTACATGAAACAACCCAAATCTTCTCAATGTCTCTAACTGCAGGGCTATCTTTAACTGTAAGCCCAATAATTTTGTGCTTGACTGTGTCCACAATTTTGTTAATCACATCCTCACAGCTCCTTTTAACATCTCTAAAAATTCTACCATTCCTTTCAATCCAAATATTGTATATACTAGCAGAGAAAGCAACCCTTCTCACTATACTTCTAATATTATTTCCAATCCCAGCATCAATCATATAATAGATGATGTCCATCAAATCAAATCTATTGAAGTTAAAACCAGCTAACTCCTTAACTTTGGTCCAAACTTCTCTAGAAAAAGGACATTGAAACAGGAGATGATTAATGTCTTCACATGCTTGGCAACACAGACTACATCTGTTTACTGCATAATCTCCCCATTTACTAATCTTATCCATAGTAGTGAGTCTGTCTTGAATGGCAAGCCATACAATGAAGGAGTGTTTGGGAATGCACTGAGAAAACCAGATTACCTTCCACCATTGTACCATTGGAAACTGAGTATTCATATCAGAATATGCAATGCTTACAGAGAAACTCATGTCCACCCCATTTCTACTTCTTCAAACAAACTTGTCCTTGGCATCAGTAGCTAGAACAGGACAAACAATATTTTTGATCCAAGGGAATTTAACATACCATTCTTGAGGCCACATCAACTGACCATTACTAACCATCTCTTTCAGAGTCATATTATCCCTTAATCTAGCATCATAAAGATCTCTATGGGTTATAGATTTGAATAAATGACCCATATTACTCCACTTATCATACTAGACTGAAGTATCATTTCCATTACCAACTAAACTTATCACATTATCCATAATAATGTCTCTGATAGTGAGTAAATATTTCCATCCCCAACTATCAGCAATATCAGGAGAAATTTCCCAAATGCTCTTGCCTCTCAGTTTTACTGAATGAACCTATTTGACCAAAAGAGTATCTTTTTTTGAGGCAACATTCCAAACATGTTTTACAAGTAAAGCTTGATTCCATATCTTTAAGTTCTTAAGCCCCAAACCACCCTGATCCTTAGGCCTGCATATAGTCTTCCAGGCAACTTTTGCTTTACCTTTAGCTGTATCACCTTAATTTTATAGAAACCATTTCAGCAGCTTATTAATTTCATTTATAATGGAAGTTAGAAGGAGGAATACTGAGGCCCAGTAAACATGAATTGATTCAAGAACAGCAGCAATAAGTTGAAGTCTTCCAGCATATGAGAGGCACCTAATTTTCCAATTCTTGACTTTACTTTTAATCTTATCAATCAAACTTCCACAATCTTTCACACTCAATCTCTTGGCAATAAGTGGGACTCCCAAATACTTTACTGGCAATTTCCCAATAGCAAATGGAAGAACACTTGATATAGCTTCTTTATCTTCTTCACAAACACTCCCAAAAAACATAGTACTTTTGGAGTTGTTAGGAATAAGCCCAGAACAAGTACTAAATTCATCTAAAGATCTCTTAATGACCCTCACAGAATTAGGATCACCATGACACATAACAAGAAGATAGACAAGTTGAGCTTTGAAATATGGTATGAAAAAACTTAGGGTCTTATCCAATTTTTCTTCTCGCATCAAAGAGATGGAAAATTCACATGTATAGAGTGAATAGATTAAGTGATATGGGATCCTTGCATGTGACTCTTATCTTAAATATCAGTTTCTATAACATTACATTAAGGGTTGTGAAAGTCGTAGTAACACATGCATGATAACTAACAATATCATAGGCTTTTTGAAGATTAATTTTGATGGCAACCCTTTTTGGCCCTCCTTTCCTGTCATATCCTCTCATTAATTCTTGTGTGAGCAGAATGTTGTCCTGTATAGTTCTTCCAGGAATAAAAGCACTCTGATTACAACTAACTAAACCTCCAAGAACAGGTTTGATTCTATTAGTAATAATCTTACTGATGCATTTGTAAAGGACATTGCAGCAAGCAATGGGCCTAAAATCGGTAACCTTACTAGGAGTCTGAACTTTAGGTATCAAGGTAATAAGAGTAGCATTTATCTCCCCAAGCATTTTACCAGAACCAAAAAACTCCCTTACATCATTACAAACATCAACACCAATGACTTCCCAAGATTTTTTGAAAAAAGCAACTGTAAATCTATCAGGACCAGGAGCTTTAGAGTCATTAATATCAAACATTGCCTACTTGATTTCTTTATCAGGAACATTAGTAATCATTTTAGCAGCAACATCTTCACTAATTCTTGATTGGAAAAGGGACTCACAATCCTCAATCTCTTGAACCAGATGAGACTTGCCAAGAAAATCCTTAAAATGTTTCAAAAACAAAAGGGGAATTTGCTCATTTTCATAGCTAACTCCATTATCATCATTCAATTTGAGGATTTTACTTCTATTATTTCTCCCTTTTAAGACTCTATGGAAATAGCTACTATTCTTATCACCATCACTAAGCCATTGAATCTTAGCCTGTTGAAACAAAAATTTCTCTTCATCCTCTTCTGCTTCATGAAAATCTTTCACAAGCACAGCTTCAATCTCTCTGAGATTAAGATTATGAGGATCATTATCAATCTCAGTTTGAATCTTCTGAAGTTGACCTCTCAAAGACTCCACCCTCTTAAATAGATTGCCTTTACTCCATCCTAACTTATTAAGAGGGGTCTTCAAACTCTTCAGCTTTTGGACAACTTGATACATATGATAACCTTGAACATTCTGACTCCATTTGTCTCTAACAATATGCATAAACTCTTGCTTATCAGTTAAGTAATTAGAAAATTTGAAAGCTTTAGTTTTCTTTTTTATTACAGTAGGAATGCAGAGGACAGAAGAGGTATGATCAGAAATTATATAAGGAAGGAAAGTAGCATGAACATTTAGGAAATGATGAATGAATACTTCATTAGACATGACCCTGTCCAGTTTCTTGAGAATCCCAGTCATATTCCCAGCTTTGGTTCTTTCCAAGTTCTTGGTCCAAGTGAAGTGAAGACCAGTTCTGCATATGTCTTTAATTTCAATTTTGTTGAGGCAATCTTGAAAATCTATCATATCAGTGGTCATATTAGAACTTCCACAAGAGTGCTCATTAGGATTTAAGGTAACATTCATGTCACCAACAATATATCATGGTCTTCCACTGACATAACTGTTTTCCTTAATTAATTCTTCCCATAATCTTCTCCTTTCAAGACCTTCATTTGCAGCATAAACAAAGGTGTAGAAGCTCTTGAATTTGTATTTATCAGCACTAACAACACAAAAAATTGATTGGTTTGTTTTATACAGAACTTGAACACTTGTATCATCATTGTCCCAACCTACAAAACACCCCCAAAATGGGTCGCAGCGGAAATATGGGTTGGCGAGTGTTACTTCATAGATCAATAGCACAAACATGAATTCTAAAGCTTTTTAATTTTAAGTCTTGTTTCCAGTACAACACAAACCTTAATACTTTCACTTCTAATTAAATTCATGACTTCATTATGCTTTTCAGAGGTGTTCATACCTCTTTTATTCCAGACTCCAATCTTATAATCCATAAGGATGCTCATTTAAGACCCCTCCCTGAATACCACTGATCTCATTATCTCCCATAACTTTAGCAGTTCCAGTATTGACTTCCAAAACATCTTCTATATATGTTTCTGCAGTTGTATCTTCACTTTCCTTTTGCCTATCTTCCTCCCATCTTGTCTTAAAGTAGTCAATCATATCTCTTGTCCAATTGATAGACTCTTTTAAAGCAGGCTGAACTTTTTCATTTAAAAACTTGTCAACCACCATTCTTATTTTCAAAGTTCTCAACTCTTGGTCATTATCATCAGGTAAAGTGTCGAGGACAGAGAACTTATTAGCAGTATTCCTCAAGTTCTCAACAACTTTCTCCTTCACTTTCCACTTATTATTTTCCACATTATTGCCTGCATTGTTTTTCCTATTATCCTTATACCCATTATGCTTCTTATTCTCCATTCTCCATGAACCATTCACTTGTTTTTGCTGCTGTGAATTTTGATTGTTAAAATTTTTAGGTTTACTGATCTTTTTTCTTCCTTGTGTCACAAACTTGCTACTATTATCCTGCTGTTCATTACCAGTGTTCTCAGCAGCTGATGTTCCAACATTTTGCAGTCCTTCATTATTGTTATTAACAACACCACCATTCTTACACTTCCTAATATCATGCCCAAAAACTTTGCAGTGAGAACAGCTTGGAGGTTTCTAGTCATACACTACTTAAACCTTCTTACTTCCCTTAACATTTTTATTCTTATCAACATACTGTATCTCAATCTCATTTTTCAACTCTTTAGTAGCATCCATTTCAAGTAAAACTCTAGCATAACTGAGATTTCCAATTCCTCTATGACACATACTTGCAGTCATGGAGTCCATCACAATAGGTGTGCCCAAACCACTAGCCAAAACACTGACCCCTTTTACACTCCAAGCTTCAAGAGGAACATGAATGATTTAAACCCAAACAAGTAATTTATTAGGTTCCACTTTAGTCATACCAATCTCAGGACTCCATTTTTGAATAAATAAAGGCTTACCTTTTACCATCCAAGGCCCCTTTTCTTAGATAGTATTAATTTCATTATTGCTCAATCAAACTTAGGAAAAGCAATATATAACCAATATGATTCACATAGATATAAGGGCGTGCATGGTTAGAGGTATTAAGGGGTAGGGAATAGTAATAATAATGATAAGTGGTGGTTGGTTTGACATAATGGAATGAACCATTACCCACTTTTGGGTAATCCACCATTCATCTCTAATTTGAGGGCAATCAACCAAGTAATGAGTTTTATCTTTTTTTTTACATTTTTTTTCTTTTTCTCCTAATATTACCCCACGTTCTACTTACAGTTACTTTTCTTCTCTTTTTTTTTGGTTTATTATATTTTGTAATTTTAAATTAAATAACTTTCTTGATACACGAATTATTTAAATAATAAAAACAAGTTCCGTTTGCAATGTATTTAGAAAAATAGATTGACGAGCCTCGAAGGCCTAAACTATATTATGTCTCTATTTCTTTGTTGCAGTAGGTAGTTATAATTTAGAAAACTATGAAACTATCATTTGTGTGATATAGTATATAAAAACGAATATAAAAGTTTCATTATCCGTGAGACACAAATAAAATTTTGTAAATTTATTAAAAGGTATTTGTGACAAATTTCTAATATTTTAGAGGTATAAATTTTATTTTTTTGTAAAAGTATTTTATAAATAAAAAGTTGGTTACTATTTACATATTAAAAACCAAGCACACTCGATTATAATGGGAATACTCATTATATTTCTTAGCATTCCCATTATCTTTTCCATTTCCATTACCTTAAATGAAACAAGCACCCCCTAAGTTTTGCATTATTTGTGATGGGTTGAATTGTCTTATGAAAATTCCATAAACAACCCAATTCAATTTCGATTTTTTTAAAAACATAAAGGACTGTTTGGTTTACTGAAAATAGTTGAATCATTACAATTTTTTAAATTGTAATACTTCTTGTTGGTTAATTTTTTTAAGATCCTGAATGCTTCAATTATATCTTTGAAATTTTCAAAAAACATTAAAACCCCTAATTTAATTTCGAACATTTCTTTTGGAACTCAAAGAGCATTGTTAATACAGACTAAAACCATTCTAGATCATTTAAACAATTGTGTAATTTTTGTCTCGTCATTTTAAATCCCGTCAATTGTTTTTCATTTGTCTCTTTTTGGTTATATAGGTATCAAAATGCCTAGCAACAAACAACTCGATTACCAAAATACTCGGTCCTATATTCCTCTAATCTCTGAAGAAAATACCACTAGTCCACACTTTTCAAAACCTTGAAAATCGCTACATACACGAGGGACATTTTGTGGATGATAAATACATCTCTCACAACCACATTCTTGAATGCTTTCCCACTATAAACCTTGATTGCTTGTACACCATCAATGAACGTATTTGTCATTCATTTGTTCTAGATTTCTACAGCTAAGTTTAAATCGTTCGCAATGATGAACAACTTATCCATGTTTAGTTTTGGATACAAAATTAATAAAGCACTCTTCCACTTTATGCCTTTGCTGAATCCTTTGCATTCATGGTTATGGAAAATGTGCCTACAGTGAGGATTGGTCACTTGAGTCTCTCACAAACTATTAAGAAACCAAAGGACCACATTGCATCGACATACCCACACCCAAAGAGATCAGAATCTACATCAAAATTCCTCGCACAGTTCATTCTCACATCAAAAAGGATGGTGTAATCGAATACTACGATCAAAACCAAATTTTTCAACGAGAACTTCTACCGGACTTGAGAACTTGGGAGGAAATTGTCCATGCAAATGCAATAAGCTACGCAGGTTATTGTGATCATCTTAATGCTTGTTGTGCTCACACGATTTATTTCATTTCCAACGAAAAGCCATACAATCTCGCCTACTACATTGTTAGGCGAATTGAACACCAAAAAAAAGCCACAACAAAGTTTTACTCTACGTGATGTTGCGTACCCGTCTCTACACTTGGGTGATGAACACCTTTCCCCATCTCACAGGGCCCTGATACATTCTTTTCAACCATGTTATGGCACCAATCAGTAGGATTCAAGCTAGAAAACTAAGAAGTGACACGGGTATCAAACGTCGCCATTCCATCTCTACTCTGGTCTCCATCATAGTTCTTCATCACATTTCAATGATTATAATTATGAGAACTATGAAAGAAACGAAGGAACATCAAATCCAAATCGCTCTTCAACTCCATCTTTAACTTCTCTTTATAATTCTTTTCCACCCCTCTCGCCAACTACCTATCAAGACCTCGTGGCAAACATGGTTAACTAAAACGAAGTAATGAGATGACAAACAATGATGCTAAATAGAAAATCATCTATGCATTCAGAGTAAAGGAGTGGATTCAAGTCTTTGGGAAACGCTCTTTGCAAGTTGGGAAGGGATATCAAGAAAAAGTTTAAGTGAGTGCATTGAATCAAATTATCGTTAGACTTAATAACTTTTTATCTATGATCTTGGTTATGTCCTTAGCAAATGACTAGAATGTCATCTTTTATATTTGGTCTAGACTTCGTTAATTACCTCTATGACGATCATGTGGGATGATGTGTTTTTCAATTCAAAAGCTTATGCCTATGTCTCTTATAAGATGCTAATTAAATGTTTAGTTTTGCATGTCAATTGAGTTATAGCTTGCTTGATTCATTATTCTTTGGCTTTCAAGAATCTATGAATTTGATGTAAATTAGAAATTACATTAGAAACCTGCAGGAAATCAAAAGGGTCTGGAAAATATGTCTGCAAAAGCAGACAATTTCTTTAAATAAAGGACGGTTTCCTTAATGATAAGGAAACCGTCAGGTATTTAAAGAAACCGTCCACTGTCAGGACTAATTAAGTGAACTTTTTAAAGATTCTTATTTCATTTTTTCACATCCTTACCCAAACACCTAGACAAACCCTTGAACAAATATCTAATTTTAATTCCTTCTCATGTATTAGAATGCACCAACTCAAATTTAAGTAAGCTTGATTATCCTCATTTTCATTCATACCTAATTTTTATTCCCCATATTTCACACTTTTACCCCTTTACACAATCATCTAGTTAACCTTAGGATAATTGCCCAACCTAAACATAAATTCATTTATTTTCATGTTCCAAATCAACCTTAAATACATTAGCTCACTCTTCATATCATCTTCAAACAATGTTGTCCTCAAACTCACCCTTGTTCATTTCTAACATATCATTAGCTATGCTAATAATATAATCATCAAGATCACCAAGTGTGTCACCTAAAACACCATTAGCCATCAATACACCATCTTAATCATCATCCACCATGAATGAACTCTCACCCACACCATCATCACCATTTCAAGATTCCATCCATATAAATACCAAAGACATTGTGTTTCCAACTAACCCACTAAACTATAACCCTGCATCACCACAACAAATACCATTCCTTGATGAGTACTTTAACTCTCAAGCACATGCTCATCTGAACAATGAACAGTATATATGTTGCATTAACGCTAGAGATCAAATACAAAGCATTAGAGGCCACATCTCCTCATTCACTACTCACATTGAGCAATTATTGAACAACTATGTATGTTCGATCACTCCCACTCCAAACAAAACCCATCCCCACAACCCAACGATCTAAAACATCGGCATGACTAGGAACTTAATAAATATCCTTGAACGTTTAAAGCATATCCAAAAATATTTTTAAGTTTAATGTACTTTCTTATTATGTTTGCTTAGCATCCTTATGTATGATTTATCTTATGCTTTATCTTGTCCTTATGATCAATAAAATTATGTCTTGTGTTGATGTTGTGATATTTATATGTTTGGATTAAACATTCACATGTGACATAAAATAAAGGGTTACACGATTTTAATCAATTTATTTATACTTGCACACTAACTTGGTTTTGTACCAAGCAACCATAGCTCGATTCCCAGTACCCCGATCAAGGGGGTATACACTAAGGGGAAGCATTCACATTTTTAACTTATCTCCACATAGACGACACTTTTTTTTGCTTCGACAAAAAGGGGATAAATGGTTAAACTCACTACTAAAAACTTGTTAAATTTAATTTTACGTAAATTAGTTTATATTTTATCATCATCAAAGAGGAGAAGATTGTTAATATAAATAATGTCTCAAAGCGTTATATATATTTTAAATGCTTTTTTTGTTTTGATTATAACAAAACATAAATATGTCTTATGTAAAAGTATACGTAAACAAATTTTTATTCAAAAGTTTAACTTGCTACCCGACATCACTTAAGGTATGAATAATGACTCTTAAACATGTTCTAGTAATGATCAAAGAAATATTTTGTGTCACATTTTATATGTACTGAACATTTTCTTATAATACACATCTTTAAATATTAATGAAAAATATCTCATTTAATTCAAAATTTGAATTCTGTGTTCTAGAAGAAATATTTTACCAAGATTTGCCAGTTGGCACTAAAAGACAAAAACCAGTAGTTGTTTGTATGGACGGTTTCCTTAAATAGAGGGCAGTTTCCTTATCAAAAAGGAAATTGTCGCACCGTGGAGGAGCGTGCATGGTTTTTGTTGCCAATAAATAGCAACTCATTTCTCACACAATGTTGGTCATTTTCATACATTTTTCCATGTACATTTACAACCACTTTAAACCCTTTTACTATGATCATTACACTTGTTTAATCTATTTGAAGTGATCCAATCCTTGATCCACTTTGAGCACAAGTCAAGAACATAAGTTATCTTATAAGATACATGTTTTTAGAGTCTCGATGTAATTATAGTAACATTTGATAGATTGTGTGTATAGATCTATCTCATTACCTCCTATTTTATTTGTTTGTTTGAAAGGGTTAGTATTTACTCCTGAAAATACATAAGTGAGTGGGTTAGTATTTTAGTCTTGAAAATACTTGTGAGAGCGGATTAGTTTTTAGTCCTGAAAACACTTGTGTGAGCAGGTTAGTATTTTTCAGGATCAATAATCACATCACTTACACATCATAGGATCGAAATCAATAAGGACAAAAGAGAAAGAAGAAAGAAAGAATATTAGATTAGGAAAAGGAGTGTTTGGATGGAACTTTTATAAGTGAGAAAATGTAAATGAACCAACACCCACTCCACACTTGGAGATGGGGTATTTATACCAAGGGGAGGCCGGCTTTAAGAGGCTCTTGTTGGGCCGTTTTGTATTTGCTTAATGGGCGAGGCTCGGGTTAAATTGGGCTTAAGCCCGCAATGTATACAATATTAGATTAAATAATGTAACACCCCCAAAATTTACAACGCATCGGATTAACCACTTTGGGGAGCTACTTCATAATACATGCGCACGAGTCACAGTAAACGACTTCAAAAGAGACGTTTATAAACAAAATCACATTCGATTTACTTAAAAAGATTAGAGTTACAAAGTCCCAACCAATTTAGAAAATATATTTCTAGTGAGTCACATTACGATTCGTTTTCTTAAAATTTCCATTATTGAATGTACAAAATTTCACCGAGTTCCAATCCTTAATATCTGCGTTCCGTCCCATCCGAGCCATCACAAGCACCTAAACCTGAGATACATGCTTAAAAACATCAACAAAACGTTAAGTGAATTCATAGAGTTTTCAAGAAACAATTATAACATATAGTTGGTTCCACAAAATATTTATAACCTTAGAACGCAGTTTGGTTCCACCAAAAGCATGTATGACTTGCTAGCTAGGCAAGCCACACCACATTTCCAACTTTTATGAGCCCGTATCCCAAACCTTAACACATTTACCATTATAGATAAATAACTAACCGGGTAGTATGCCACCACCCCTAGACTCA
Source organism: Tanacetum coccineum (assembly GCA_026074375.1). NCBI lineage: Eukaryota > Viridiplantae > Streptophyta > Magnoliopsida > Asterales > Asteraceae > Tanacetum > Tanacetum coccineum. Next base: position 122 of record BQNB010007599.1, on the reverse strand, counting down.
ATATAGAATGTCCATTACAGGGTGTTCACCATCGGATTCAAACCCCGGACAGTGTTGTCAAACCCAATAGATATATTTAATGCATTCAGCGTTTACCTCCTCGGTAATTAACGGTTACAAGA